>CAKAKQ010033784.1:0-22493 GCA_916700675.1 Helicolenus avius
CGTCCTCTGACCGCGGCCAACACTGTTTAACAGACGGGCTTCACTAGATAGAACTTTGCAGTTTTGGTGCTTCCGTGTAATTTGTGTTTGAGTCTTGACTGAACAGCGTAGCCACACGGGAGCGCGCATGGGACACCGACCCGCAATGATTTTTACATGTAAGAAGTTAAAAAAAGTCTCTTTTAAAGAACAGAGTTGAGAACAACTTTTTTTACTATGCATGTTAAACTATGTCTAATATCTAATCAAATATTTTTGCTACCCTTGAAACCACTGAGACGGGGACATTTTAATTGCCATGTTTGAGGACTGTTCGATATCAACCTTAACAATTACTGGGATGGGATTAGAGAATCAATTAAATTGCGTGAATGATTATACACAATGTAGAAATAATGGTACAGATTCACTCATGTGAGGCTTCTACAATATTGCCACTATAATGAAGATCAAATTCTGATTCAGATCACACTCCAAACATCAAATAGAAACAGACAAGTATAATCTCATTACCATATGTGCTTCAGGGTACAGTATCTGTGGAGACAGAAATTAATTTGAAATTGCTGCTGGAATCTTGCATCAATTTCACAGCAGGACTTTTTGTCTCTGCCACTTTACATATTCCTCCACAGGTGACCAAAAACACACCACATGTTGTATTTGAGAGGAGGATTTGAGGACAGAATAGGGGGCATTTCAATATCTGAATTCTGACACCCTCATGCAGCTGTTTGTCAGTGTGTCACCTGGAAACAGTGCATGTACACACTCACCGTGTATTATTAACGTCACAGGCAGCCAGGGTCTGAAATGAACTTATTTCACTGCGTGCCAGTATTTTTTTTTTTTTGTGTGCCACTCAGAAATTTTATCTTTTGAAATCTCTCTGCTTTTGAAATCTCTGCATTACATGAATGAATAACATTTTAGATCTGATGTCATTAAATTTTTAACATATTTTTCACAAAAAACATTATATGCATGGTAAATTAGTGTTCGAATTACAGCATAGTTTACGGGGAAGCCCTATTTTTCAGGGCAGGGAGGGTACTGTAGCCTACACAGTACAGTACTGTACTGTACTTTGTTATTGTCATCTATAGTGGTTGTTTGCATAAAAACACCCAATTCAAATGTTTATGATTATTTAAAAATTTGCTTTGATCAAAAAAAAAAATCTTGGCAAGCTGTTTAGAGCTAGAGTTGGGAAGTTAAATCGGTCATAATTCCCTCTCTAATATCTATTTTATATTACTGTGAAAACATCTCCGAACAAATGGATTTATTCAAGTTTCTCGCAAAAAACGTAATTTTACAAGATTATACACATCATAACGTTGTAATTTATGAGTTTTATTATGAGGCGTTTTGAACGCCTCATAATAATAACTCAATGGCACCTCCGTTAACGTTAGTAGCTCTATTATTTAACCAAGCAGGACTGTGCTGCCCACCTGCTTCTAACAGGTAAAGTTACTAACTCTCCTGCTGATTTCAACACGGGTTTGTTGTTCACAGTGTAGCATTATCAGGGAAAAAATACGCTGCGGCCCTCAGATTTAGTAGTGCGAAAGCATCATTAAGTGGAATCGATAGTCACAGAGGCATGAGATGCCAAGGAATAGGACAACTAAGAACCCGTTCTTAACGGGAACTGGTTCTCTATTCCCATCTCAAGCGTTTTCCCTGTCTGCCAAAGTGGCTGATGGCCTGATGATTTCACCTGCCACTGCCCACGATTTACCCACATTTGGCAGGAGGTGGGTGTTTATTTCAGACCCTGCAGGCAGACCCTGCTCAACATTTCAAGGTCCACCCATCTATCCATTATCTAAAACTGCTTATCTTGTGCACAGTGAGGGCTGTCTCAGCACACATTGAGTGAGAAGAGAGTGGACACAGCTCCTGAGACGGATGGCTGGCTAGTTACCTAGATAGCTTGTCCTTCTCCAGAGCGGTGTGCAGTGAGGCCACGGCAGATGGGCCGTTAGAAGCAGTGCTGCCGCTGGCCATCAGCTTGTTGTTTAGTTCATTTTCTGTAACATGTGTAGCATTAAGGCATGGCGGAATTAGCCAGCTAGCTAACTAGCCAGCTGTACGCTGCTTAACTAGCTAGCTTGCTCATTCTACCATGCCTTCATAGACATTCAGACATTATTCAGAGTGATTTACACTTCTTGAGAATGTCTTTGTCTCTGATGTCCAGAACTTCAGAATACCTGAAGCTGAAATTAAAGCCCATTTAAGAAGCTCATTTGTCTTCTTTGTTGGTTCTCAGAGAAAAGACACAAGATGTTGGTAGAGGCACAGCAGACTGGATGGAGATGAGGACGTAAAGGTGAGGAAAGTTCGACCTGAAAAACACTTCCTTTTGCACATAGCTGGAAACTGCAACAGTCAAATCACATGATTTTTATATTTGAATGATTTTGATGTGTTTTTTTTGTGTCTCCGTCCTACAGAAAACGCTGGAGGAGCAGCTGGAAAACCACAGGGAGGCTTATCAGACCGCTTTAGGGCCTCCGAGACAAGATAGATGCTGGACGAACTTGCAGAGTAAGGAAACATCATGTAAAGCAAAATATTCTCGTGTAACATTGATTATTCTTTCAGAATTTAATTTTTTTTTTTTAATAAAATGACTTTTTTAATATTTGCTTGATGTTGATACTGTATGTTTAAAAATAAATGTCATAGTATAGTATGTCCAAAAAAAAGAAATTATAGTGTCTGTATAGCATGTTGAAATTTTCACCAAAAAAAATCATAGTATGTTGAAAAAAGTTATAGTATATGTTGAAAAAATAAATAGTCATAGTATAGTATAGTATGTTGAAAAAATAAAACAATTATAGTATAGTATATGAAAAAAAGTCATAAAAGAATCTTAATAATAATGATGCATTTTATAGAGCCCTTTCATAGTAATTAAGGACACTTTATTCAAATTATAATGACCATAGAAACAAACAACACAAATATAAACACACAACATTAATCACTCATTAAAAGTTGTTATAAAAATGTGAGTTTTAATTTGATGATTGATGATGATTTCATTGTGGACAGACAGGGACAGGGACATCTATGGAGAATGCTCAGTTGCCACAGGTCCGGTGCTTGTTCCTGAGTGGTGTCAAAAGAGCGGAGGCTGCAGGAAGGTTAGTCATTTAAAATTCATAGTATAATGTCTAAAAAATAAGTCAAAATTTCGAAATTTTCACCCAAAAATGTCATGAAAAAAGGTCATAGTATAGTGTGGAGGCAATTTCTGTGAAGAAGGACTCGAAAATCAAGAGAGTGTTTTAAAGGTTTAATAAACACTTGCAAGTGGGCAAACAACCATCAACATAAATGTTCAGGGCTGAGAGCCCTGAGTCTCTCTGTTTCGCAACATTTATACCCTTGTGTTCATGCTCACGGTCGTATATCTTACATTGTCTGTCTGACTGACACTTCTGTCCCTTTTAGGATAACTTGTCCTCAAATAGGCGCTACAAGTTCGTTGACTAGGTAACCAACACCGAAACAGAAGCCAAACAAAGTCAGCCCGGCAGGTTCTGGCAGGGATGAGTCGAGGTGGAGAGAAAGACCTGAGCAACGCTTGATTGGGGCTTTTATGCTCAGGGCGCGCCAGCATCAGGTATCTTCTCCCGTGATACCTTCAAGGACACAAGGAAACAATAAATGGCACACACACTGGCATCTCAGTAGTGAGGCAGGGGCCGTCACAAGCATGTCGAAATTTTCACAAAAAAGGTCATAGTATAGTGTCATAAAAAAGTAAAAAGTTATAAAAGTCTTAACACATTTTATCGCGCCCTTTTCATAATAATCCAAAAAAATCTTTATTCAAATTAAAATGATCATAGAAAACAACACACTAAAAATATAAAACACAGAACAATCATTCATTAGAAGTTGTTTTAATTTGTGATTTCATTGCGGACAGACAGCGAGGGGACATCAATGGAGAATGCTGAGTCACCACGGGTCTGGTGCTTGTTCCTGAGTGGTGGAGACCGGGGGTTGGCATCAAAAGAGAAAGTCATAGTATAACGTAAAAAAATAAAATAAAAAATTCATGGCATAATTTGTCAAAAAAAAGAAAAAGTAGTATAGTTTAGTATGCTGAAAAAAATAAAAAGTCATACAGTAGTGTAGTTTATCGAAAAAAGTAATTGTATAGAATGTTGGGGGAAAAAAGCCACAGTTTATAAAAATAAAAAAAACTAAATATGTCAAAATGTCAAAGAGTTAAAGTACAATGCAGTATCTTCAATACTAATACAGTATCTGTATGCCATAAAAATATAGTATAGTGCGTCATAAATGCAGCCCTATATCATCAACTAGCTCCCTAAATTGGCACCCCTGTTGTAGTAGGCACACATGTATCTGTGAATGTGATTCAAATTCTTATATCCTCTTCTTTTCTCCCCAGATGACTGAAGAGTTCTGGACCAAAACTCAACATCATCCAATGTCTTCCACTGTAAGAAACCCTCAGATTACGATACTGCATTTTCAATAAAAACAAATAGCTAAAATGTGTTGTTTTCTTTTCTATAACCCTCTCCTTCCAACTCTCCAAGGATTGCACACACAACCTGAAGTCTACAGACCAGTCTTGTAGCACCCTGAGCTATCTGATTCAACACACTTGGCTAATGTTTCATAGCATATTTGACTTCACATTCAGTGTTGGACCTCAAAATTCATCGTGCCTCACAGGATCAAACAGAAAACCTCCGCTCTTCTATCACCCTAAGCTAGTTGATCTGAGACAGTTGACCTTTTGTTTAGCTAGACAGGGGAGCCGGGATTTGGTCTTTTCACTTCAGACTTTTGTTGTAGTTTCACAATAACGACCACAGATATACTGAAAGCTTTGAGGAGTGGGAGGGCAGGATTTGATCCTGCAGATTCACAGCCATGTCATTTTCTTGGATTAAGCCACTGACCTTTTCTCTAATCTCTCAACCATTGATTCCCACCACCCACCATTAAGGTAAAACTGAGAATGAAACTATGCTATAACTTTTTATGACATACCTATAACATGATTTTTTATGACATTTCCATGATATATACTTTTACGTTTTTATGACTTATGGCATACTATATGGTGAATTTTTATGATATACAGTACTATATTTGTTATGACATTTCTATGAAGATTTATTCTCTGACTTTCATGACATACTATGCTATGTTTTGTTATTTTTACAACATAGAATTATATCCCTTTTTTATGGAATACTATTCTATGACTCTTTATGGCACACTATACTACGATATATGATATATATATATGATATGATATAAATGATAGTTTTTATAATATTTTTATGGCATAGTATACTTATAGCAAAGACATTTTTTATGACACTATATTTTGACATGCTCTATGATGTGCTATACTGACATTTCTATGGCTATGACTATATAATATTATTTTTTTATGACATACTAAAATGAGATTTTTCATGACATTTGATACAACATTCAATAATCAAAGCATCAAGACCATATTTTGCTTTACTGGTGTTTCCTTACTCTATGTTCGTCCAGCATCTTCTGCTCGTCTTACTACTCGTCTCAGTCCTCGTCTCCGTCCAGTCTGCTGCTCCTCCCCCAACACCTTGTGTCTGTTCTCTGAGAACCAACAAAGAAGACAAATGAGCTCTTTAAATGAGTTGTAATTTCAGCTTCAGGTATTCTGGAGTTGTGGACATCGGAGATAAAAATATTCTCGGGAAGTGTAAATCAACTGAATGATGTCTGAATGTACATGTCTATTTCAGATCATATCCTATAATTTTATGATTTTTTTAGATGTTCATAACGAGGCTAAAGAAGCCACTGAATTTAAAACATTTTGTACGCTTTCAATGTCCAACATTAAACACAACTCAGCTGGTAATGAGAACAAATATCCTCCCTCAGAGCTTCAGCACAGAGAAGATGTTGTCTCAGTTGGTCTGCATAGTGTTCCTTTTCTTCCCAGATGTCATCCACTGAGGCTGCATATCTAAAAGCGGGGAAAACAAAAGCACCTGTCTTAAAATGCAACACAACTGACAGTTAAAGTAAAAACCATACAAGGATAATACACTTTTATATTGAATTCAAAGCTATATAGTTAGAATTAACATCGGAAAATAGAGAATTGCATAATATCCATTAATAAAATGACAAAGATACGCAGGATTTGGACAAACCCAAAGACACATGTATCTGACAAACTAAAGCCCTTTTGATGATTTGTGCCTGTACTAATAACTGTGTCGCCCCCATCTTTGGCCATGGACAATGGCTCTGTAGGGCCTCTGGATGTGCTCAGGTTGGGAGTTCTTGTGTAATTTTAGATGTTAAAGAAAGATGTAATTTAATGAAACCAAGCCTGGAGGCAACAACAGAGCAAAAGTGTCATGTTTCTGCATTGTTCACTGATTCACATGTCTATGGTCATCTGGAGAGGTCATTGTAACTTCTTTAAAATCACTATTTTATAAGAAGTCACTGGGAAGCAGCTGCATGCTTGCTGTTCGATTTCTTTCTGTGCTATTTCTGTATTTGAATAAGACGCCTGTTTCTAAATGCTGAAGCACAGCAGTACCAGCAGTATCACTTTCGACAACTGTTTTTTTTTTATTTTTTAGCTGTTTGGTTTGCAGCTGTGGCCTTTTGTTAAATTGGAAACAGAAAAGTCTATTCTGAGACTACTGGTATTTTTAATTTACCTTACTTCTAAGTGCTTTTATGGAAAGTCCTGGTGCTTCAGCAATATCCAAAAGCCACAGAAAATCATGATGTGACACTTTTGTTGCAAAGCGTTGGCTGGCTGCTGAGCTATTAAGCTTATAAAAAAACAACAACAATAAGACATAAGATTTTCAATAAGATCAATAAGATTTTGAAGAATTTCTTACCATTATTAAATTATGTTGATATATTATACTGTTTTATTACATTATGTACAATATTATAATTCTATATTAATACAGACACACAGTATGTATCATTATTTAATCATATTTTACTGTTTATTAATCTGGTGTGTGCTGTTTACATATACGAGACTTGCTGACTCGGCTGTTTATCACACCACTGTCACTTTTACCTTGTAATTTTTGTCTCTAATTGCTCTTCTGTTTACTTCTATTCTTATTTTAGTTTTATGTACCTATTATTATTTATTTTTTTACTTCCTCTATCTAGCTGTGCTTATTTCTGTCCTTGTGCCGCTGCCACAGCTGAATTATCCCTCTGAGGATCAATAAAGGCTTATCTTATTGTGCTGCAGGACGTGACGAGATGCATCACAGGTTCTGTTTGTGAGACCGAGAGGCTTGAGGTGGTTATCATGCAGGATCAGAAAAGGGAGAACAGGCAATATCAAATATAGTCGTCTTGAGGGGCGTGCTGACAAATAAATAAGTTCTACTACAGAGTCTCTGGTCTCACCAGCAATGATCACGTTGCTGCAGCAGGTCAATTAGTAATTCTCTGCTCATTAGTAGAACTGATCTTATGAGAGGAAACTTTGGATCGGATATTTAACTGCTATTTAATTTCCATAGTTTGGCGGAAAATTACTTTCCTGATCTGCATACCTAAATTTCAAACTGCACAGCAGCTGAAGTTGTTTTTTCCTGTTTTATTTTATGTGTCCTATGGCTGTCAATCAGTTGAGATATTTAATCGCGATTAATCACACATTTTTTTTATCTGTTCAACATGTACCCTAAAGGGAGATTTGTCAAGTATTTAACACTTATCAACATGGGAGTGGACAAATATGCAGCTTTATGCAAATGTATGTATATATATATTATTGGAAATCAATAAACAACACAAACCATTGACAAATATTGTCCAGAAACCCTCACAGGTACTGCATTTAGCATAAAAAATATGCTCAAATCATAACATGGCAAACTGCAGCCCAACAGGCAACAACATCTGTCAGTGTGTCAGTGTGCTGACTTGACTATGACTTGCCCAAAACTGCATATTATCATAAAATGTCTGTAAAGGAGAAACTCGTGGGTACCCATAGAACCCATTTCATTCACATATCTTGAGGTCAAAGGTCAAGGGACCCGTTTGAAAATGGCCATGGCAGTTTTTCCTCACCAAACTTTAGTGTAAGTTTGGAGCGTTATTTAGCCTCTTTAGCGACCAGCTAGTATGACCTGGTTGGTATCAATGGATTCCTTAAGCGCAAGTATCTTCACTCTAACCTTAAAGATTGGTTAATGTGTTAAAGAAATAAGTGGAGTTAAAACGAAAAGTGTATTTTCAGTAAATGTTACGAGCTTTGCCACAGCATACTGTAAAATCTAAATTGAGGGGGTGGGATACATACTGTACTTCTTAATGTAGGTAAGCCATTCCTTTCTAGCAATGAATCCGAGTCCTCTCATTACTGTAAAAGATTTGTTGTTTCCTCCAAACAGACATTCACCCGCGGTGTTACAAAGCCTTTCAATGTATGTGCATTTGGAGAAAGTGATGATGTAGTTTTTGACAGCAAAGTGGCACACATGATGGATGAGGTGTTTTCGGTTCTGCCGAAAAAACCTGCCACTCTCTTAGCATAGCAGCCTGTATTGAAATATCACTGTCGCCATAGGTCCAAGTAGAATCCCTTACTTTAAACCAGAAGCTGTATATGGGACCCGTCATCATTCTGGGCATATTTACTCACATATTTGACAGCTGACACAGATCCATAAAGCAGCAGCAGGTGCTTCCTGTCAGATATTGTCATTTATTTACCGCAGTTATCTTTGACAGCAAGGCAGATGAACAGCACTAGTGATGCTGATGGTGGGGAAATTTACTTCATAGTTTTACAGCCGCTCCTTTGCAAAGGGCATATGTTGCTGTACGTTTCAGAATAAATAAGACCTCACATGATTTGAAAAAACGCTCTCCGTGGCAAAGAGTATCAACATATGTTCTTTGCTCCTGGGCGGCTGCTCCCAGCTTTCAAACCGAAACCAACCTGGTGGCTCGTTTGGAAACGTTCTTCCCTTATATCACGAAAATACTTCACCGAAATGTGTTTTTGAAAACATTTTCATGTGAGAAATAAGCCCACTATAACCTAAAAATCACAAGGTAAATGTAGTACTACAATGTTTCCTCTGAAGTAGAAGTACACATTAAGTAACATAAGTTGAGTTGCATATTTTTAAAGTGCTATGGCAGCCTTTTGTACGTTATTTCGGGGTACAATGAGTAAGAGTAGTAATATGATTCCATATTTATCATATCTAAACATCATAATAAATCTAAAGCTGTTTGGGGCCCTTTTATTTGGGGTAGTGAAGTCTGCCCCTGGTGGTAGAAATAAAACTAAACTTGCAGCGTTACACAATCATCATGTCATGTTCCTGAATCCACTCTGTGATGGGTAGATCTTAGTTTGACTTCATAGTATGCCGAGTTTAGCTGCACTTCAGCTGAATCTGCACTTGTTTTGACAGAGCAGTCACGTTGAACTCTAAGTGACGGAGCAACAGCCCTAAATATTTCTCTGAGCTCCCTGGTGATGTTTTTTGAAATTCAACACAGTTCACAGTTCAGTGTCAAAACTTCAGTAATGAGTTGGGAGCAAATCTGGGGGATTTCAGGGTTATAATGGGTGCTACGAGATAATCAGATGGAGATGTAGCCACGAGGAAAAGAGATGAAGGAAAAATAGTTTCAACACTAATGGAATGAATGAGAGTGATGGAGTAATCACAGAAGATGGGTGGTGAGGAGATGGAGGAAGGGAAGATGGTTAAATAACCATTACAGTCAGCCTTATTTAGACATCTGCAGATTTAATAGTGATGCCTGTGATGAGAGTTATCATTTTAATAAAAGGGAATAATAGTGAAGAGGTTATTGACGTTGTATGTTAGAGATTTGTGCAGTTATAACTTCATTTAAGAAGATTAAGTAAAATTCTAGTGACAGAATGAAACACCAAGACATTGTCTGACTGATGAAGTTACGTGATTGGTCGGCCGAGTGTTGGCTTTTTGTCATCAGCCGTTGCTCTATCAAAATGAAAAGGCGTGAACAGTCCTTTGTTTGCGTTTTCAGGGGGGGGGTGTGTGTCAGCGGTTCCACTCACCTCTCTTCTCAGTATTGAACGCTTGATGGGCTGCCACTAGACACTCTGCACCTGATTGGACGAACGCTTTCCCTCGTGGCAAAGAGTATCAATATACGTTCTTTGCTCGTGGGCGACTGCTCCAAGCGTTCAAACCAAAACCAACAACGCGGCATGTTTGGAAACTTTCTTCTCTTATTTCACGAAAATACTTCACCGAAAATGTGTTTCTGAAAACATTTTATGCGAGAAATAAGCCACTCATTTGCTAAATCAGTCTTTATTTTGGATCGACAACGGTTAGTTTAAGAGTTTCTCGGGAGTTTCCAGAGGTGGCGAGTCACGTCGGTCCATAAGGTAGCCTATACCTTAATTCTATGCAAATGAGGAGCGGCCAACGTCGTGCCACGTCTCTCCAATCACGCCGCCACGCTACCAGAATGCATTGCACGGCTGCTTACATAGACAATGAATGGAAAACGTGGAAAGGACGGAGGCTGTTGACATGTACAATTACTGGATTTAACATTATAGACACGACCATTTGTGTAACAATTTACCCACAAAGTCACAGACTGACTATACACGGTCCATCCATATATTAACTACGCATACATAGAAGAACCTTTCAGTGATACCAATACCGCAATGAAAAGAAGTCGGGGATGATCAATCATGGGCCAAAACGGGGGTTTAAAATTGTAATAGGCCTTAAACTTAATTATTTTGATGGATATCATTATTGGCTCCTGTAAGTAAAATATCAGTCTACAACTCACCCTCATAGAAGCCTGCTAGGATCCTCTTATAAAAGGGTGTCAATTAATCATCTGTAGTTAATTTTTAATTAACTGGAGGCATCTCTCGACCATTTGAAAATCGTCCAAATGACTGTCTTGGGATGGACTCTCCGGGGCAGCAGGTTTAAATTACCCCAGCCAGAGTCTGTTTCATCTTTGAACCCGAGGTCAACACAACTGAAGAATATCAAGACCTATCAAACATATCTGCAAATGTGTCTGGACAAGCACTTCCCATAAAGGTAATGCATTATGAAAGAAAATGGTTAGCTATGGTTAATAGAGGGTAAGATGAAATACGTATATTTAAGATATCCCAACAGAACAGACATAGTGAACGATATATATATATATGCGGAAATATTATACATTTTTAACTAAATCCATTTAGGAATATAAGTCACTCAGTTGACTGAAGGATTTGCATTATTAAAACAACTGGATCGTGTCATTCTGCTGGTTTTTGCTGCATGTTTAACTGTAAATGCGACGTCCTCATGTGAATTGGTTACTGAGTGCAAAAGACAGTATGCCATTAAGTGTCATTACTACACAATATGTTGCAATTTGGATAACTACCAGAGATTACTTAGCTCTTGAAAAGAGACAATTGAAAGGCTTCATCAACTGGAGAAGAAGGTGAGCTACTTTAACGAACAAAAATACTTTTTTATAGGCTTCAACACTCCTGCCTGACGAGCTGTGTACTGACATTTGCATTAACTGTACTTGTTCAGCCAAAGAGGACAAACCTATGATACCCCAACCTATGCACACATACGACTTATATCCATAAGTGTGTAGCCCCAGTGCATGCTGGGATGCTTCCCTTCATTCTTGCCGCCTCATTACATATAATGAATGAAGCAGCAACATACTGTATGTAATAATACAGAAATTGCTCTCCAAAATTGTTCTATTTTTTGTTAAACATTGATATTTGTACATTGAGCTCATCGTTATCAGGATACTTTTTGTACAGGTTTACAGTGTTTGAAGGGATGTTCAGATCTTTTACTTATCTAATAGTAGAAATACCACAATATAAATATACTACGGATGTCAAAGTCAACGCGATAATAACGAGTTAGCGCAAATTCGTTTTAACGGCACTCATTTCTTTAAGGTATTAACGTTTTTTCGAAGGTTGTAGCGGGCTCAATTTTAAAGCTAGATTGAAGATACTGACATCATATGAAACTAGAAAAACCTAAGGAATCTATTGGTACCAACCATGTTATACTAGCTTGTCGCGAATATAAAAAGCTTCATTAAAAGGCATCATCAACATGAGAAGATGGTAGTCTATTCAGAACAATCACCCTTTGAAAGGATGAGATCGTTTGCCATGTAGACTGCTGCATGTATGCATGCTGTTCTTCACACAGGGTTCACTCTCCAACAGGTTTTAATAGGGCTAAACCAATTATCACCTTTTGTGCTGTACACGGCAGCTTTGTGTAGCACTTGTACTCGAGTTCACATAGGGGAAGATATATGTTAACTACCCAGGCTCTGGAGGTAAATCAAATGTTCAACCAACCAGGTTTATCACACCAATCAGTGCTATCAACACCCTGTTTCTCAAAATGTACAAAATGAAGAAAGATAAAAGAGATGGGGTCCTTATTAGGCACAAATAAAATGAAATAAAATGTTCTTAATGTCTCCTATTTTAAATTTCTCACTTTCCAGTAAGGATCATTTGTATTTAATGGTCGTCCCTTATGTTGAAGTCTTCTGCTCATCAGTTGTGTCAGCAGGGAGTTAACTCCGAGCTTTAAATCCAATCAGCTCAAACTGTAGAGACTTTATCAGATCAGTCATTATGAATTCATTTTTTTCCCCAAATGAGATCTTATATACTTTAATAGCTCACAGTTACATAACCCTGCTGTCTCTATGAATTATTCTTAGATTTTTTAAGTATTCTGCCAAAAATTAACAGTTCCACTTTGCTTGATTAAAGTAACACATTACTCTTGTACCTCAAATCTTCTCACATTTCACTCTTTCAAACTGTTTTTTACTCGATTAACACAATAAATGACTAAAATGATAACAAATAAATATATTTCAATAGGGCTGTCGTTTGATTCAAATATAAAATCGTGATTAATCGCATCATTGTCCATGATTAATCACGATTAATAGCAAATTAATCTCACATTTTTTATCAGTTCAAAATGTACCTTAAAGGGATATTTGTCAAGTATTTAACACTCTTGTCAACATGGGAATGGGCAAATATGCTTGCTTTATGCAAATGTATGTATATATTTATTATTGGAAATCAATTAAAAACACAAAAAAATTACAAATTGCCACAATTGAGCGCAAGTTTGGAGCGTTATTTAGCCTCCTTTGCAACAAGCTAGTATGACATGGTTGGTACCAATGGATTTTTTGATTTACGGTTTTATATCATATTATCATTATCATCATATATTTATGTGGATTACAGGTAGAATGTCCCCCTCCACATTGTGCTGTTTATTTACAAGTTGTTTGTGTTTGAATTCACGCTGTGTTAATGGTCCCCTCACATGTGACAACATCCAGCTGGAAGGCCTTCATCTACCTCACACTCCAGTAACCTGCCACTCATCAAGTGACTGTGAAATCTTGAGCTCATTCTTACTCACCTGTTGCTAATATGGCAAAGCTACAGCACTGGGGACTGAATTAGGGGAGCCCTGTCCATCTGGAAGTTTAGTTTCCAATTAAAACCAAGAATATATGTTGATATTCCCCGGGGAATAAAAACCTTCATATTGAGCTGAGTTGGGATGGGAATCACCAGAGGCCCCACGATATGATATTATCACAATACTTAAGTCACCATATGATCTTATTACGATTTTACATTTTTTGTGATATGCTGAGCGATGAAATATACTGCGATTTATTACTTTTTTTCAACTGCAAATTATGAAGTTTGTCAACATCTGTTTCTCTAATAAGATATGGTTTTCACGTCCGTGTATCGATAAAATATTGCCACACAAAACATCGGATACTATGCTGTGTCGACATTACTTAACATTTAGGTATACATTTAAACTTAGATGTCATGAGATTTCTCAGTCAATTGTCAATGACGACACAGATTTCTTTGCAGCCTTTAACATGCCTGAGTTTGATCTTTCACAGTTTCTCTATGAAGCCAATATCTATATTTACATGATTGATTCTTCCCAGCAACGCTGACGCATCAATATGGTCAGAAAACACAAGCGCAAGGTCATCAATGTAAAGGGATACAAAATCCTGGAATGTTAACTCCCCTTTCTTTCTAAACATTCAGGCATATTTGTTTTCTTATTAGCATCATATTGTGCTCCTGTATGGAGGTACATATGGGTGGGAATTAGGGATGGGTCACGATTTGAGATTTTTTGAATGGTCGGCAAAAATCTAAAACATCAGGAAAAGTAATGGAATAATAGATGACAGAACAGGGAGCCTTAAATTACTTTTGTATTAATTAAAAATAGAAAAATTTACTTACTAAAAATCCCAATCCTAATGCCGTCCTCTAAAGCAAAGTGCTGCACACACACACGGCCTCGACGTCGCACATCGACGCAACTCACTGCTCGTATTAAAACATCATCATTCTTAAAGTACAGGTACTAATAAAACGAGTATCATACCGTTTTTAACAGCAGGGTATCTCGATACCTTTCTAGTATCAGTGCAGTACCGTGCAACGCTGGTACGAAGACCCCCAAAAGCTGCTTTCTTGATGCCACTAACTCTTCAAAACTGAATCCATTGCAGGACAACATCATCTTGACATCAGTTTGTTTTCCACAATCAAACTTGTCATAAGTAGCTCTGTAAATTACTGGTTTTATGTACTAGCTGCCTCCACCATATGGGCTGTCGATTATTAAGTAAGATGGCAGGTAGCCAGGCCTTGCACGCTGCTTAGTTTGTCCCCAGCTCTCATAAAGTCACACCGCTGACAGCTGCCCAACAAGCCCCGTCAAAATGTCTACGTAGAATTTTTTTCATGAGTGTACATTTTAATCTCCTACTTCTTTCTTGTTATACTCACCAGGAACCGTGGGTTCATGAATCAGCCAGACATTAAGGTCAAAGTTACATAATTTAAATGTTATGATGAGATGACATTTCTTTAAGCTAACATGACACATGACAAACCACATTCATGATACTGTCTGCCATAGACAAATGCTGTGAGGTGGCAATTACACATAATTGCCCAGTTTTCCTTGAGGCATGGTAATGACTTTGAATGGAACAGGGTCTTGGCTTTTTGTGGCCTACAATACGATTAACTTCCCTCCCGGTGTGAACAATTACAATGGAGTAAAGGGGGGAAGAATTAATCACCACTGGAGCTTCCTCAGAGGTTAAATTGTTCAAGTTATTTTGTGAAGTTTCAAGCAGGCTGTTTAATCAGGCCCAGTTCAGTTTGATGTCTCTCAGTGGGAAGCACGGGGAGCTCCTCAGCTCAGTTAGAGACCGGAGCCTACGGGAGCCTATCGCATACTGACTAAAAGAATACGGTATGAGCTCATTCAGTGAAGCAGTCAAGCTCATTAAATAATAACAGTAGAAACCTTCATTAGTATTTCCTTGAGTACTCATCACTCAGGTTTACCCCCTGTAATGAATGAGGGGAGCACATGATTAACGTCAGACAATCAGGCCTACTGGGCATCTTCAATGACGGATACTCACAGAGGCGCTGCCCCCTGGTGTCATGTGTGCATACAGTAAATCAGAGACATTTGTAAAGGTGGCATACTAAACAAAGGCCTATTGAAGCCTTACAAAAGCCTCTCTTCAAAAACAGAAACTTTGAAGAATAAACTATTTGAATCCTAATTTGTTATCACTATATTAAATTAGCATTTTGTGTATGTAGGGAGCTGATATATTATTTTTGTTTTTATTACTATTTAGTGCAGTATGCATAGTACAGGTGGGGAAAAAAATGTATTCACCTATGTATCGTGATTTTTTTTTACAATTTTGAGATCAATTTTTTTTAATACCAAAATTAATATATTTGCTTCATTTGAGTCTATGCGGAGATAGAAGGAAGTTACCGCTTTTATTGTTGTAGTCTGGGTAACGTGACGTCCTACCTTAAAGGTATGAAGGACAGATACTCAGCCCCTGCCAATGAAAGCCAGTTGAAAATAGGCAAAGTTTCTCTTTAAGTGTACCAGCTATATATTGTCTCTTACACTCACAGATTGGAGTGTAGTTATAGCATAAATGTAAGCACTGGATTCAGACACGGTGTTTGATTGTACTAGGATGTTTTGAACCCAGCTCTTCATCTGACTGCAGCTTCTGAAGGGAGCTGCTGTGCTTGTTATTCTGTCCGAGAGCATGTGAAATACGAGTGAACAGACTTCTAACCTCCCTCCGGGGCCCATGGGGCCTGCTCACTCTACAGTCACTGTGCCTTACAGCACTAGATGGCCCGTGGAGGTGGCAATGCATTCACAAACCACTTTGGTGTGACCACCAATGTCACTTTTTTCTGCTGAGGATATGGAACCAATTGCTATGCATTTATGTGCTTGTGTTTTCATTAAAAGAATGAGCAGGTCACAAGACACCTCCTGAATATTGTTGCTCGCATACTACAGTTGAATGACAATTTGAAAGAGCTCATAGCCATTGTATTGCTGTCTGAATTATTTCAGAGGAGGTTATCACTATGGGAACAAACTCAAAAACTGAAAGACATAGTGGAAGAAAAAGTTAGGACTGAAACATGAAATTCAATACCATGTTTTGATTGTGTTTCAGTAAGGTGCCGTTTACATGTTGCGTCTAAAAATGCGTGGAAAACGCCAGCCGTGCTGCTTTTATCCTTTTATCCAAGGTGCTTGGGAGGTTGCGCTCCTGTAGTCACTAGGCAACCAAAACACGTGCGCTGAGATGACGATGATTGCAGTAATTTAGCAGTAAGCCTCACTGACTAAACTAAACAAAGTCAAAACAAAGATAAATAGATTTACAGCACCGTAAATCCCTCACAGTAGGTTTACTGCTCAATTTGAGTCAATTTGGACGATCTATAAACCGGATGTTGTGATGTCCTCAGACGGAAAGGGTGAAGCAAGTAAAATAGTTGGTGGGACAGATCGTAAAGCTCTGGGTAGTCCTGCACTAACATGATTAACTTCTCCTCCATATATTTACTGTAGATATTTACGAAAGAAAGAAAAGATATATGCCGGTTGTGATTGGTTGCTCCTCGTCACATGACATGCGGTGCACGTATTTCTCGAGGTGCACCCGGTGTGCCCTGATTGAGTGTGCCTTCCGCACGGTTACATTGTTAACAATGGATTTGAGGGAGCAAAAAATGCAGTATCTCTACCGCCCCTAAGTGTGTCAGGATCTTTCAGGTTTTGGCAGAAGATGTGAAAGCTCTAACCTGACCCGCCAGATGGTTTGTTACACCGAACCACCTGAGACGCCGTCGTTGGAAACTGTTAAAAAAAAGACAGGCACTTTCAAAAAATACTTGGCGGATGATTGGATGAACCATCTGTCAATCAAACTCTTTTCCGAAGCCAGTCAGGAGAAGAGCGAAAACATATTTTCCATCGAGAAACAGTGCCGTTCTTTGCTCTTCCTTCAATGAAGAAATACTCTTCAGTTCTGATATAACTGGTGCTATTGCAGCTATGCTAACCTCTTTAGGAGCTGCCATTGTTGTTTAGAACAAACCGTCGCCTCTCCTTGTCGTTGCCTCACACACACCTTAGCCACGCTCGTAGCTGCCAGTGGCTCCTGACAGGACGCTGATTGGTCTGTGCTCTGGCTTACCGGAAACAAACGCGTTACTTGAAGCCTGACGAGATGGATTTTCATGTGATGTGTAATCCCACGATTCTCGCGTGATCTTGTGACCGCGAGAATCCAGCTGCCATGCAAGGTAATGAAAGCACAACAATAACGTGAACAAGGACACACTTTTCAAGGTTGCACACCACTGCTACAGTTATAAAAAAACATAAGTGAGTGTCCGACCACTGCTGCATCCGCGCCGCTGAGCTAATGGAGCTGATGGCATGGCTAAAGATAACATGTCCTCTAGCCTCCTCCAGCTAAATCCCCTCATCAATGTTTCACACATCAGGTTGTTAGGAAGGGATCCAGGTCAAAGCCTTGTTAGATCTCAATCTCAGTCAATTTACACAGGATGACGGCTTAGAACGATACAATCAACAACCTCCTGGCACTGCGGCATGGATTGCTAATTAATTAACTTAGCTCAGGCCTGACAAAGGAGAGCTTATGTGTCACCATTGTTTCATCAGTATTTAATAAATGACTCAGGAGAGTGAACAATATGCTGCTGACTGTAGCTGCACAAACAGGAAGAGCTGCTGAAAAAATGTAAATGGCCATGACAAAGCACAACCAAGATTTTCACAAATACCGTCTTTAAGTGCTGGCGTAGACTTTCATCTCATATCTGCTGATATTAAGACAAAAGGTCTGTACTAACGTGTGAGGCGCCGCGTCATATATCCACATTAGAAGCCTGACTGACAGAGAGGATGTAAATCCTCGCTGTCGTTGCCACAGAGACCATCTTCTCCTCATTGGAATTCACAGAGCCGTTGCCAATAAGAAGAGCACATTTATTTCATTTCCATACACTCAATTCCATTCATTTACACAGTCTCTGGTGTATCTACCCATAACATGTACCTTTTCTCAGTTTAACAATCAAACCCAGTGCTTGGGGAGAGCCACTGCTGTGGAGAGCCTCGACCAGGAAATCAGCTTACACTGGTAATTAGTTTGCCCATTTGGTTGCTGACAGTTGAACTGCTTTCATCAAAATACCACAGGCTGAGTGCTTCTCGTTGCCAGCAGTAACACACCACCCTTGGTGACTGGTGGTGATTGCCAGTCCCTCCCAGAGAAACAAGTCCTCATACCTGTATCGTCCTAACCATCTATGTCATCCATTTAGCAGGGGATGAAATTCCACCTCCTGTGCACATTTTCCTTCCAAAGAAAACAACCTTTCTGTGACGGAGATGTCAAACCTCCTGATTATATGTGTAACAGTGCTTTGTCTGCAAGCCAAGGCCAATATTGTGAGTAATAAGGGGAAAAAAAGGACTTTGAACAATGTCAGCTTGTTTCCGCAGGTGTCCACGTTTTTTTTTTTTTTCCCTCGGAAAGACTCATTAAATTTATGCAAATGACATTGTCACCCCTTGAAACATGCAAATGCAGTCCTTGCATTGTGTTATGAGATGAGTGCTCTGCAGAAAGTGAAATTTTCTGTCTTCCTGCAGCATAAATAGTGGTAGCATTTCTGTTGCTGACAAGGACTGTAAATATTTTTTGCCTTAATCTTATTTCCTGTTTTCTAACCATCAGTGGGTGTTGTTTTCCTTATATCCTTAATGAAAATATAGCAGACCCGCTCAAAAGCCTGGGTGTGCATACGTATGCATACAGTATACCTGCAGCTATCATCTTAACCAATCAGAAAACTCTTATCTCCAAAGTTGGAGTCATTTGCTGCACTATCTCCATGATGCTCTTGAGAGGGGACATTTAGGGAAGCATTTGGAGTGCAGGAAAAATCGATCATTAACTGTAAGACATTTCGAGGCCTGAGATATATAAGGTAATTAATGAGTAGGTAGTACAAAACCGTGTGCAGCACTACAGAGTGGTTCAGGAACGAGTCCTAAAATCCGGAAATGAGTTAGCATTTTATCACTTCCGGTTCCAATTTCACTATGTTAAAAAGCATTTTTTTATTTTGATGGGTATAAAAGGTCATTTGAGCCCTTGTTAATATAAAAATATTGCAGCTTTAACACAAGTCCTTATATAACAGTATTGTGTATATATTATTCTTACTATGGCAGTTTATTTGATGTTTTGTTACTTTGTGACAATAAATAATTGCTTGATATTTATCTAGAAAGTATTGATGTGGTTTTCCGTAACTGCAGTACATAGGATTAGGATGGGGACTGTAATGATGGTAAACAGAACCAGCCACCATTGCTGTCTTAGTCTAATTGGCCCTGGCTGTTTGTCCTTTCTTTCCTCCTTCTGCCTGAAGTGCAGTTTATCATTTTTTTTCACCCCATCTGTGCCTTTCTGTGATCCCATCCTTGCCTCCAGTGTTGGCCACACATATTGCATTTACAACTACACTGTTGATGCCTCCAGTGAAGCTCCACTGTGGCACCCGTTGAACAGCCCGTGAGACCATCTGCAGATTGCCGTTCAGCTTCTCTTTGTCTCTCTGGTCCAGTTCTGCAGGGTCTAGTGGAGCACCAGCATCTCTAGGCCTTGGTTCTGGCTGGAGTGGATATTAGCCAGCTCCCCCCAGTTGAGCTCTTTAAAATAGGATTAGGCGCGCTTACTGGCTTCTTAGAAAACACAGTTCCATTGGCTCACACTTATCTGTGATGAGCAGTCATGAACTGATGGTAGAGGAATGTGGAACAAAATTTGCCTTTAGAAAACAGTTCAAATAGTACACAGTCTGGTGTAGCTGATCTGGCTTACAGCATGACCTTGGTTCACCTGATTCTTTAAGGAATGGAGGTCACAGTTTATCCAATGTAAATACCGTGGCCTGCTGGGTTTTGTAGTTGTGTTTTCAGTTACATACATTTTTCATGAACCTAGTTGCTTTTCAAAAAGGATATTCCCGTTCCGGTGTACAGTTAATAGAGTATCTAACTATAAAGAAACAAATCTCTGTCTGTCTGTCTGTGTGTTATTCGCATAACTCGAGAACCGCCCATCCAATCTACTTCACACTTGGCGGGTGTATTGGGACCCAAAGGAGTGCTTTTTCAAATTTGGTGCAATTTGGCCACATGACTAGGGGTGTAAAAATTATAAAGTATTGCAATATTATGTTTTGTGATACTGTATCGATTTTAATTATTAGTTTGTATGCAGAGATTAATTTCAACGTCAATAATTTATTTCATTTGCAAAGAGATGTGCCCTCTCAGTGTATATACCCTCTCAAATTAGAGCTATGATGTTGGATGTTACAGGGACTGTGATAAATGCAATCCAGGCTGACATAAGTATAGCTAATATGCACACTTCAATATTTGTTTATTTATCGCAAGTCACATCGTCATTGCAATATTGAACAAAGATATCGCACATTGCAGATTTTCTTCATAACGTGCAGGCCTGGTTTAGGTTCAAGAAAAGTAAATAAAATCTTCTCTCCCATACTAAAGCTATTTTAGAACAAAATGATAATGATAAAAAATAATGTAATTTAAAATTCATGGATTTAGCTTTGTTGGTTAATTATCCACAGTATCTTTATATTACATAATTACTCAATTTTTCACTATCGTTAATGTGACTTAATTGAACAGCTTGAACATGGCTTGGCAGATAACAGATACAGATTTGAGATATATTGAAGTAGGGCTGAATGAGTCATAATTTTCCATGCTGAAATTATTTGAAAAAGACTTCTTTGAAATTTTACTTTTTTTATATTCATATTTTATCAATATCCCAAAAGTGGCAACTCTAATCAGCTATTTTCTGTCATCTTAACAAGTTTTAACTAAGAGGTAAAAGTTTTAGCCGGAGATTTGGCGGCTGTCACTGACAAATTGTATCATTAGTAGTTTAATGATGTCTCTGCATTGGCCAGACTATAAAATAAACTTTTTGTAGGGAATGTTTCAAGGAGCACCAGATTCTTCACACCGGGCTTATTAAAGTACGCTGTACTGTTTCCCATCTAATTTCTTGCTACTTTGATATCCTAAATATAAACATCGATCAATATGAAGAATTTTCAAAATGACAGCCCTTTAACAAAGTAACATTTGGATGCAAATATTTAAGTGATATTTATTTCAAGCTAGAATAAATGGCATTCTTTGTGTCAAAAAGGAAAAAAGCCTACATTTCATTTGTGTGTGTGTGTTTATGTGGGCAAAAATACATTTCTAGTCAATCACTTAAACCCTACAGAACTCTTATCAGATGAACCAAGGTCAAGAAAGAGTCTGTGTTTCCCTCGCTTGATAACATCATCTCTAACTTATTGATCAGACTAGAAAATGACCTGCAGCTGTATTCCCGTCTATCATTCAGGCAGCCCACGTTATTGTCCACACAGGCACATCTGCTACAGGCACTTGGAGTGAAGACGGCATGACAACACGATTAGTTGATCAGAATAAACTGTATTAGTAGAAATTGTTATGACCTACTTCTGTTAGCTATAGACCCTTTTACAGCCGACGTCATGATTACGTCACAGTGTTAGCTGAAGGCAAAACAAAGGAAAGACTGGAGACAAATACAAAGCACCTCAGAGTAGTGGGCTAAAGTTACACATCTAAAATGTCATATTGCTGTGTGGTTGGGTGCCAAAATCAATATTGCAAAGATTAATACACCCTCAATTTGTCTTTACAGTGTTGCGGCTGGTCACCAGTACCATTGGTCGGACGGCTGGCTACTTATCTGGCTTGTTAATTCCGCCATGCTTTCATGAAACACTGGTTCCAGAAAATGAGCCCAACAGCGGG
>CAKAKQ010033787.1:0-11268 GCA_916700675.1 Helicolenus avius
GACACGGAAGTTGCAGTACCGCTGTTTGGCCACTACGAAAGTTGGGATCAACGTCCGGGGCTCTTCCTGGGGGCTTGGATGATCCCCTATAATCACTATCCAGGATATTTATTATACTGCTGTGACAGTTGTGTTTTTTTAACCCTTTCCTGCTCACCAGGAGTCTAACTTCCATCATTACTCCTCCTGAACCTCTGGAAGATATTATTCTAGATTATGGTGTGGCAAAAATCACAAGTATCTACAAGTAAAGCCTTCAGTTCTCGATTGGCCCTAATCTAATAAAAAGTATATTTCTGGTTTTGTGTGAAAGCTGTAAATCGTCACGTCGTGGTTGCAAAATTTTGACACAACTCCCACAATCTTGTTCATATGTAAATTCAGTTTACGGCCGTGCGCTGTGATTGGTTCAATTTCGGCGAGGGCAGACCAGATTTTACTGCGCATGTGTTGTACCCCGAAGATATGACTTGTATTCAGCCTCCTTCCAGAGGCCTTGAACAGCAGCAGGAAGAGGCTGCAGCTTTAGCAACGGAGCCCGTATGGACGTACTACCTATTATGCCCTGATATCGCCATTCAGTTATTCGTCTTGATGCACATCCTCACGTTTTTATATCGCGATATTTCGTGGCACGATATTTCGTCACACCCCTATTATACTGGGATTGAAGATTTGATCCATATTGCCCACTCCTAGTTCAACATATGTGTCATTTTGAGGTATTTGCTTTCACAGAGCACTGCTTTTTAAACCTAACTTTAGTGCAGGACAGTTGGACCAGGGCTGGAAGAGAGGAGCAGGTGGATTTGAAATTAAGGCAGACAAAAAAAGGAAAGGAATGAGAGAGAGAGAGAAAGAGATGCAAAGTGAGGCTGTAAAACCTGGCCTTACCCCTGCTCTGTTACACAAGAGCCAAACACACTGCAAAGGAGTGGGTCAGCTGCCAGACTGCCTGAAGCTCTGCCTGTGTGTGTGTGTGTGTGTGTGTGTGTGTGTGTGTGTGTGTGTGTGTGTGTGTGTCTCAGGTTGAGAACAGTACAATAAACCCCTCTGGGCTGCTTCATAACATTGGCAATGAGCACACAAAACTGACACAACCACAGTCTGCAGTGCTCCACTGAGACTTCCCATCTTATTCCCAAATGGACGGCTGTTTGCTGATGGTGATTTTTCCTGAAAGAAGACATATCTGTGAAGTCATTTTCAGGCTCAAATTCCCCCGAAAAACAACAGAAACAGTATAATAACTGCACCAATGATTATGCCTGCATTAATCCATACTGACGTCTTTCACAACACAACTTAAGACAACAGACTTTAGAGCTGATGAAGCGATCAATGGACAGGAAATCTACTCTCTTTTTTAAGCCAAAACAAGATAATTGAAGATGTCATCAACCAAACAATAATCAATGAATCAAGAAAATACTCTGCAGATTAATAATAAGAGACAATAATCCTTCGATACAGCCCCTAATAAACACAGCATGTCGTTGTGCTGACAGTCACAGTCATCTGGTTTGGCTCAACAGTGACCCAGATGTGACAGAAGTGGCTTTGTGACAGAAGGCCACTGGTTGTAATCCACAAACAATCTGTCAGGAAGCATGACGGAGTAAGATAAGACGAAAAAGAAAGCATATAAACATACGACTGAGGTTATCAGAAACACAATGTAGGCCAACAACAAATGTTGGGATGACAGCAAGAGCAGTAAAACAGTGTGGGAAAAAGTGTGGGTAGTTTGTAATGTTCGTCAACAGTTAGCATCAGACTGCCCTTGAGCAAGGCATTTAATTGCTGCAGTGAAACTGTTCAGTAGTCGACAGCAGAGGAAGGAAAAACAAGGCGTAATGTGCAAGCTGTATCGATGGAAAACCGAGGCATAGCTTTAAAATAAATGCTTTATTATAGAGTTGTTATGATACCAAGAGTTTTCCTCGGCATAATGAACGTACATCAGACCCACAGGACTTCACCGCCCGGCACGCTCATATAACATACTGCATCTGGTTCTTCTAGCTTCCTGCTAGCTGTAATAATAGATACGTATATTGGCTGTAATTCAGCACTTATTATCTTATGATACACCCATGGGCTGTATGTTGTCAGCCTGTACCGTGGAGGAAGTACTAAGGTCTCTGTTCCCAAACAACCGGCTATCGGCCAGTAGCTAGTAGCGCTAGTAGCATGACATCAACAGAATTTAATGTAGTTATAGACTATTTACTAACATGCAGGGAAAAAGCACAGGACACAACCTCTTCTACATCCATGGTCTAAGGTCTATTGGACCCTCTTCTATGTCCATGGTCTGTGGTCTATTGGACCCTCTTCTACATCCATGGTCTAAGGTCTATTGGACCCTCTTCTACATCCATGGTCTGTGGTCTATTGGACCCTCTTCTACATCCATGGTCTAAGGTCTATTGGACCCTCTTCTACATCCATGGTCTAAGGTCTATTGGACCCTCTTCTACATCCATGGTCTGAGGTCTATTGGACCCTCTTCTACATCCATGGTCTGTGGTCTATTGGACCCTCTTCTACATCCATGGTCTAAGGTCTGTTGGACCCTCCTCTACATCCATGGTCTGGGGTCTATTGGACCCTCTTCTACATCCATGGTCTAAGGTCTATTGGACCCTCTTCTACATCCATGGTCTGGGGTCTATTGGACCCTCCTCTACATCCATGGTCTGTGGTCTATTGGACCCTCTTCTACATCCATGGTCTGGGGTCTATTGGACCCTCTTCTACATCCATGGTCTGTGGTCTATTGGACCCTCTTCTACATCCATGGTCTGTGGTCTATTGGACCCTCTTCTTCATCCATGGTCTGTGGTCTGGTGGTTGGACATCCATTTTGGAGGTCCTTGACATGAAAAAGTTTGAGATAGCTCTTAAAATGCGTATGTCCATCGCGCACTTTATGGTACTCTGGGAGGCAAAAAAGTTTAATAAATAAGGAAGTAAGTAAGTAAATAAGTAAATATTTATAATAGTATGCATATTTATAATATTTGTATTGTTCAACACAGGTCATTTCCGTAGAGACATTAAAAGAATAGAATAGAAATCATTTTGTTTTACTTTTGTACGACACTTTAAAAGGTGGATGTTTCAGCGGCGGAGGCGTAGCTCTGCTGCTGGGCGCTGACATTGCAATGGAACAAACAATTGACTTCCACTTCTTAGCGCTGTACGTTCTTTGCACAGGAATACGGAATGGTTATTTATTCCCAGCTTCATTTATTTATTTTCTTTGTAAATGACAAACTGAAAAATAAAAGAAAGTTCTATTGCATTCCTTCTCTGTATGTATTTGTTCATGTTTTACTAAGGGTTTAATCTCAGCCAGGCCGTGCAACAAAGATAGTCATCATATCACATCATATCTGGTCAGTAGTTAACAGCTGTTAAATAATAATAACTAATGCTAGTATCGGATCCGTACTCTGTGTCGGCCGATACCGTAAGTTCAGGTATTGGAATCAGTATCGGGAATGAAAAAAGTGGTATCAGAACATCTCTACTTAATTAGAATTCTTTTCCAAAGTGGAGCCAATTGTTTATTATGTTTCCATCTGGGGGTCCTCAGCATGAAAACATGTGGGACCCCCTGAAAGAGAGGACTTAGCATCTAAATAACCCTGCAGCGAGTTCCCATTCTCCCTGCCAACATGTGATATAATAAGCCTTTTTTAATAAGGCAGAGAAAGAGAATTAACAGTAGTGCAGATGGTCTGGCTCCTGTTAACGGATCCCTCAGACTGTGTGTCATTGCATAACTGAACAGAAATGGGCATGCATGTATGTATGCATGTGTGCGTGGAGAGGGAATGAATGACTGGATTAATAGATCACTTATTTTATGTGCTACATTGTGACGTACATTATGTGCATGGATGGGTGTGTTCAACCACCTCGTGCACAAAAAGGTGCGTCAGTGTAAAGACTTGTGAAGACTTGCCAACTGAACTTCCTGCCACACACTAGGTAATCAGAGAAATTAGGAAGCGCTTCCTCCAATCAAACATCCTGCTGAGAGTCATTACGAGGTTTTCAGCTGATTGCAGCCGTCATGAGGAACGCTGGGAGTCTGCGGGGTTGAGTGGTGTTAGTGACTGTGACAATCAAGGATCGGGGGGACAGAGAGGAGGGAAGTACTTTCAAAATAGAGACACTGAGGAGAAGCTAAAAAAAAAAAAAAAACAGCGCCAAAACTGATTTATGGACTTCTTTGAGAGGATCCTCGTTTCTGGTGATTCCAGACTTTTGAGGCCTTTAATACGACTTTTCTAAATGAAAGACTACCTCAAGACTTGCTGACACACCGGAAACACACAAAGACACACAGAGATTCAAGTTAACTCGCAGAGTTTTGCAGCATAACAGTCTCAGGTTAATAATGAGGGGAGTTGTGGGTAAACTATGACACTTGACAGTCTAGGTACCAAAACATCAAGCTAAAGGTCAAATTCAGTCCAAAGAAAGAGCTGTTGCATTTGTGTTTAATTACGTAATCAGTCTATGTATGAGATAATGTTACTGAAAGGACACTTCAGCTCAACTTCTGTTGTGCATGCCTTTTCGGATAGACCTCGAACGCACCATTTGAAGCTTGTCAAACCTTCATTAGTATTTTTTGCAACTTTAGGACATTTCTAGGGCTGCACAATTAATCAGTTTTATCAAAATCGCAGGGTGAGGAGGAAATTGCAAGGTGAAATGTGTGTCAAAATACCATTTTAAATTAAATCTTGTGGCGCTGCAGAGATGTCCGCACCGGAGTTCGATTACTGCGTTCACAACCGCCCAAACGCACCACACCAGAGTCTGATTATAGCAGACTAAATGTTGGCTTGTGAAAGCGCCCGTAATTAGCAAGACAGTGAGACGTCTGTGCACCTGTATCAATGAATGATTTAAATTCCTGTTTAATTATTGTCCCGAAAAGAAAGTTCCATGTATTCTGGTTTATCACCTGAATCAAACAAATGTTTTGTCCTTTAATCTTAGAAAACCAAAATGTATCCTGTTAAGTTTTGTTCAACATTAAATTAGTGACTGCTGGTAAAGCCATCAAGTGGGTATTTGTTACAAATAAGAAATGATGCCATGTTTTACAGAAGAATAAAGTCTGTAACACACTACATATGAGGCTTGTCATTAGAGAGTTAATCCCCGTCTGAAAAGCCAATGCCTTCAGCTGCCTTTTTTTAACATTATCTTAGTAAAGCTAGGACTACATTGTAGAGCTCCAGATATTGTAAATGTCTCCTCATCCTCTACAACAGCTTCAACACCAAAGATTGAGGCATGCTATCACATGACAGGAGAACAAGTCAGGGTTCAGCAGCCAGGGTTTGAAATCTGACAGGGCAAAACTCCTTTTTGTTGCATTATGTGAGGTTCTTCCATACACAGCACACAGCATATTTAGCGTGCTCAGTGTTTCTCACAAGTGCTGTTGGATTGTTATGATCCTGGAGGAAGAGGGGTGGTGAAAAGCAGAATGGATGAGGCGGAGCAGTGGAGCAGCAAATTAAAACACACTGAGACCTTGACAGCTATTATACTCAGTGGCTTGAGGGAAACATCTGCTTCGGTGGATACAATGTCCAATCCAGCGCGGCCAGGGGCTTTTTAAGACGTAGCGCATGCATGAAAGTATCAAGTGATGTCAGTTGGTGACTTCAACATTTTCCAATGAAGGATCAATGGCTGCTGGGCTCAGAAGCTAATGTTGGGATAGCTCGATGCTGTTTTTCAGACACGCCTTCACTATTCATTACATCATAGTTGCGTTGCAGCTCGTCTCCTCTAATCTATGTACCTTCTGCTCATCCATGTGTCTTCCCCGAAAGAGGCGGGAATTTACTTTGCCTCCACGAGCAAACCAACTGACGGAAATTCCATTGAAATGAATTGACTTCTTTCCTGAAATGTCCCAGTTTTTCAAGTTCAGGTGTGACTCTGGTGACGGGCCTTTAGATAGTGATAGATATAGTGGAAATAAATAGAGAGAAAAGAAGTCAGTAAAGGTCTTTACACAACGGGGGGCACAAAAATGTAGAATACTATTCGTACCGGCAGCGTTGCAAATTTGTGACAGTTGCAACACTTTTTCAATAAAAAGGTTCAAACAGATTTGCGCAGGCCGAGAGACCAAAACCTGGATCCTGTTGAGCTGGAGCAGCGTCTGACAGTTTGAGGTAGACTGTTGTATAGCCTAAGTATGTTATTTTAGTTTCCTTTTAGCAAAATGCTCTGAGTGACTTTTCCTCTGGTAAATAGTTAGGCAGTGTATATGTCCTGGGCTTTTATTGTGAAAGGGAGTGGATCTCGTGCGCAAGGTTGAAAGGAGTAATAAAGTTCGCCGTATTGGTTCGGACTACGGAGCCTCCGTGTTGATGAATATGTCCGTTCCGCACAACATGATTGGTCGATGCCTTTATTCACGGTACGAAAGCTCCGAAAAAAAATCGACCTAATTCCGAAAAAAAACACGCCGCTTTTTCGCCGCGTAATATTTGCGTTCTGTGTGAAAGCACTCATGACAAAAACAACAGTATGAAAAAATATATTGACCTGCAAATTAATCGCAAGAAAAAAAAGTGCCCCCCCCCGGTGTGTAAAGGCCTTAAAGGCTTATCTTCTTAATCAGTATCTCAGATATCATCAGAATTCAGTCGGCGGTGTCTTTGATATTGAATGAATGCCCATTTTTGGGACATTGGTACTATTTTGGCCACTAAAAAGGACAGGCCAAACTTCATTACAAAGCAATTCAGCTGTCTGAGATAATGACAAATGGATGATGTAATCACAGCCCCACAACCTACCTAAGGATTGAAGGCTGGAGGATGACAGAGCAGCGGCTGTTGGAAGATGATTAGCCACAGGAGCAGGGACAAAGTGGGCCCTAGTGTCAGGTCCAGTGTGGCAGATAAGAGCCTGGCAAAGAGCTGCTCTCCAGACACACTCATTACTGCCTATACGCAAGGAGCCCATCAGGAGGAGCTGGCAATAAGGAACAAGGCCCGGGAAAGCTGGGAAACTCACAACTCTACTTCCTGCTTTTACACTGCTGCTCTGCCTTTATGTTCAGTCATCCTTCATCCTGCTTTTAAAGTCACTCTTTTATTTCCTATTCCCTTTAAAAACATTACGCTGAAGGAAAGGAAAGACGTGAGAAGAGAAGATATGAGAGCAGAGATAGGCGGAGGGGTGGGGTTTGCATATTTTAGGAAGTCTTGACTCCCATCTGAGCTGTTGTCACCAGCAGCATGCTGCCAGGACAGAGGAAACACTAACAAGCCAGCCACTGGAAACTGGGACACTTTCACATCAGCACTTCTCACTCACATGAGCTGTAGGACAATGTATCCACCTGATCGAACAACGATCAATCACTCACAGAATAGCATGGTGTTGACAATGCAGTCATTTACGTGTCCTGGTAAAAGGAAAATACTGGACGATGTGGAGGTGAAGAATGACACATGACATCATTCTTTCCTATAAGCACCTCGAACTGTGTTCTCACCGTTCAACCAGGGTCACTGCTTAACATTAAAACAATCATTTGGGTTTTAAACACTATTTTAACTCCTGTTCGTAATAGAAACAAAACTTTAACGGCATCAAGAAACACAGAGCTGTCAAAGTTAAGCGATAACAACGCGGTAACAACGCGGTAACAACGCGGTAACAACGCGTTAACGCAAATTTATTTTAACTCCGCTAATTAACGCATTAAACTAGGAAACAAAAAAACCCAAAAGGAATCCATCGGTACCAACCATGTCACACTAGCTTGTCACAAAGGAGGTCAAATAACTCTTCAAGCTTGCACTAAATATTGGCGAGGAAAAACTGTCATGGCCATTTTTTTAAAGGGGTCCCTTGACTTCTGACCTCCAGATCAGTGAATGTAAATGGGTTCTATGGGTACCCACGAGTCTCCCCTTTACAGACATGCCCACTTTATGATCATCACATGCAGTTTGGGGCAAGTCATAGTCAAGTCAGCACACTGACACACTGACAGCTGTTGTTGCCTGTTGGGAATCATGTGATCAATTGTGATTAAATAGTTTAATCAATTAACAGCCCTAATAAGAACTTCCATTAGTTGCCTACTCCTCAGCTGTTAATCTAACTAACACAGCTTAACGTATTAGTACTGTTGCTGTGATAGTTTGCAGTCTAATACAGATTAATACAGTGATATAAAACAGCCAACCGACCTGTTGTCATGCTATACAAGTACTTCACCTATTATTATCTGGAAAAGTATCTGAGAAAGGAAGATTAAAAAGAACAAAAGAGATCTTTGTATTTGTTGTAATATCTGCGTTGGCATATCAAATGACTCCTAGAATGAGAAAATCACAGTGTTTACTTCTAGACCAAGCTGGACTGGTTGTCTAGATTGCCAAAACAAGCTCGACTACTTTGACCTTTTTCTCCTGCCATTTAAATGGCACACAGAGCGGCGGAGGAAGGCAGGAAGGAACTCCATTGTGTACTGGGCTCCTTTCAGAGAATAAAACGGACTTTGAAATTGTATACACTCGCTTTTAGATAACCTTTAACAACACATAGTACGGAGTCAGTGGTTGCGTCATTGTGTGATGATACTTATGATAGGGAAGTTGACAGTGCTGGTGTGACCAAAACTAGTTGCGACACATTAACTGTCTGTCAATGATTCTAAATTTGAATCGTAAAAAAACAAAACGAATATGAAAATGAATGAAATGAAATGAATCTGATTGTGACACTACAAGTACCGCCTCGTGGTTGTACGCCTCCGCCAACCAGACAAGTTGCAGTTTACATCCACGTCTGTCCAAAATGTCATCACTTCAACTTTACTACATCGTTTTATCCTTTTAGACATCTGTGTGAAATTATCAGAATTAGCATATGAATTCTTGAGTTATGGCCAAAAAATGTGTTTTGGGAGGTCACAGTGACCTTTGACCACCTAGATGGAATCAGTTCATCCTTTGAGTCCAAGTGGACGTTTGTGCAAAGTTTGAAGATACTCCCTCCAGGTGTTCCTGAGACATCGCGTTCACAGGAATGGGATGGACGTGAGGTCACAGTGACCTTGACCTTTGACCACTAAAGTCTAATCAGTTCATCCTTTGAGTCCATGTGGACGTTTGTGCAAAATCTGAAGAAATTCCCTCGAGGCCTTCCTGAGATATTGCGTTCACAAGAATGGACTGGATGGACGGACAGTTGTGGCTGGAGGTATTCTTTTTTCGGGAAAAAAAGCAGCACTACCACGGCCGTCTGTCTCACGCGCATTGAATGCACCACACCACAGGATTCACACTGTGTCACTTTGGTGAATTGAAAATGAAATGGAATGATCGGTCAAGCTGTACGAGGAATAATTCAACCGTAACGATGGAGAGAACTCGGCCACAGAGCGACACCGTGTCCAAACGGCCAGCGCTACGTAGCGTCATTCAAAGAAACCACATACCTATCAACTGTGTTCTTCAGATCAGACTGGAGACATAACCACCTAAAAGATGGATGAGTAGTAATTGGTTTACCTAACCTTCAACCTGGTTATCAAACAGTGAATCCAGTGGGAAATAGACTCACAGATAATTACATTTAAAAAAGAAACTTGTGCAAAAGCTGCTCTAAATCCAATTAATCCAATCTAAGTCCAATTCAAGTATCAAGTAACGCAAAGAACTTTGCAAAACAATAGTTGTGCTTGATGACTATTTGTGTTAGCTATGGTACCGTGGCAGAATTGATATGTACGACTTATTCAGGTCGAACATCCACAAACTGTAAAAAGCACTATTCTACAGATGTGTAACTTGAACTCAACATATACTACAATCCCCTCCTCTCTACACACAAAAAGGAGGTCTACATCCAGTGGAAGCACCACACAGACCCCGTTTCTATTTTCTCTTGTGCCTTTGTTCAGGAGCAGACTGAGCTAATGATTTCAGGAACAAACACCCCCACTGACCGGAGCTCACAAGTAACCAGCTGCCTCACCTCACTGACTGAAGCTGCATTTGTCTACAGCTTTAGGCCTGTAGTGACAGATCAACATCCCCCTGTTCAACACACAGACCGTATAGAAGAAGTGGACGTAGTCACCGTGACGTCACTCGTTGGTTTGTGGACTGAAGTTCTGAAAGCCTGGAGTTCGGCATTTTGGCCGTCTCTATGTCAGTTTTTTTGTAACCGGAAGTGAAACGAGAGGGTGGAGCTAAGTACGACCGAACGCTGAAGAAGACATTTTTAGGCGATCAAAAACGTTACAATTAACTGTTGTGAACTGTGAAAACGTAAACTCTGACAACGATTACATCGACAACGCCGTGGTAGTGACCTGTCAATCACAAGGTAGCCCCGCCCTAAAGCATCCCCCTGCTTTATGGTCTATCTGACTCTAAATGGGACCATCACTTACTAAATGAACATCATGCTGTATTGAAGAAGACTTGAAACTAGCGATTGAGACCATAAACTCATGTTTACAATGTTTACTGAGGTAATAAATCAAGTGAGAAGTAGACTCATTTTCTCATAGACTTCTATACAATCAGACTTCTTTATGGAACCAGAGGAGTCGCCCCCTGCTGGCTGTTAGAAAGAATGCAACTTTGAGGCACTTCCACGTTGGCTTCACTTCTGAGACCCGGAGGTTACCGCCATGTGCAGCAAAACTTTCTGATTTAGGACAAGAGGTCCGCTCATCTAAACATGTCAAAGAGATTTTAATGAACAACATGGGGGGGGGGTGAGTAGAGCCACCTGCATAAAACCACTTTCGGTGTCATATAGCACACAAAATGTGTCGTACCGTTAAATAAAGACACCGATACAGACATCTGCTGTGGCTGATATAGGAACAGGCAGAAACATAACAATCACTATTAGTACAGGTTTTATTGCACTTTGCATTTGTTAAGATGCAAATGATCCTCATAGCTTGAATGGGGATGCCACTTTGGAATGTCATCATTGTTTGTATATTAAAAGCACGGTACAATCATAAAACAGCTGACTACAACTAGTGACGGTGTGTGAAATCAGTAAATGGCAGCCGACGGGTCCATTGCGCTGATACGTGCCCCAGACTGCTGACTCTCATGATGCCTGTGGGGGTGATGTCTGTTGTGTTCCCTTAACAGATCCTGGATTGGACCTGGAGTTTAGACCGGCTCTCAGAGCCAACATTGTAGAAAAACCATTCAACAGCACAAA
>CAKAKQ010033789.1:0-17367 GCA_916700675.1 Helicolenus avius
AACAATAGACAACAGAGAGAGAGAGCCGAGTGTGAAGAGAGGAGGCAGGGAAATTGCCAAAGTGCTATCTGCTTTGTGAGTTCACATCCAGGTGGCAAACTGAAGTCAGAATCAAAATAACAAAAGATGATGGAAGCCACAAAAAGGTAGAAACAATGCAGATGATTAAAAAACGAAGTGAAGGCTGAGAGAGCGAAGAGTGAGGGATTAAGACAAAAAAACAGTAAATAGGTAACGTGGAAAGTGAAAGAAATGGAAAACCACTTCCTCGACCATGGGAACAGTTAGTGAGCACCAGAGTGACTGGTAAAATGGGACCATTTTGGCCTCTTGTTAAGCGATAATGGTGTTTTTCTATATCTTTCTTACTGTCAACAATTCCTGTGAAAAGACCAAAACCAACATTGTATTAGTCCGTCTCTCAATACTGTCTAACTTCCTGTCTGTGGCTCTCAGCCCATCGGTTCCTACTGAAGACGTAAATCTTTAAAAACAGCTCACAAATAGAGAGTTTCATGTTTAAAAATGGCTCAGTCATTTCCTAAAACAGCTGGTCACTGTAGTTTTTTTTTTTTTATCAAACAAACAGGAGGAAATAGTACATCAATTGTTATTTTTCGGCGGTGGATTAATCCACATTTGGTGCACATGCGAGTATTTGGGGCAGCAGGACAGTGTATGTGGGATTGAGACACAGCTAGTCATCAGGACACAATTCAGAAATCTGAATGTAAAAGTGAACATCTAACATTATTTTATTTGTACTCTTGCTAATGTTCAATGTTCTATTTGACATTCAATGATTTGTGTTTGACATAAAAACAGCATGAGCTGGTCAAACATCATCATGATGTTGACAAAAGCTCCTTTACAATGTGAATCCCTCAGTTCATCCAGATGAGCTTATCAGGCTTTTGTTGGTTGTTCATTGTGTTGCTTGAACCATTCTCCTCGGTGACGTGTGCCGATGCCCTTTTGATTTCGTATGACCCGACATCTCTTTCTCTGTTTATTTCTCTGTGAAGCTGCCAGAAATATCTCTGTATCAAAAACACAATGTGTATTTTGTGACTCTCTGGAACTGTGTTGTTGCTGAATGCTTAAATATTCAGTATGTAAATTACTGGCAAAAGGAGGACAGTACCTCTGCAGGAAAAGACACTTTGAAACAACTTCTTTGTTTGTGTGGCTTCTTAAATTTGCCAAGTTGGCTTTAACAAGCTGCAATCATTAAAGGAGCCAGTAGTGCAGATCGTCTTTAATCACGGCTGATTGTTTGTTCTGGATGATTTATTTCACTGATTTGTTAAGAAGATGAAAATTGCTTTAATACAAACAAGGTTATTCCTTAGATACATCTTTTAAAATATGTGTGAGTGTTAGCTGCTGTGACGTTGAAAGGATTGATGAAAATCTTTAGGGCTGATTTGGATCCAAATGTGAAATCTTCTGCACAGCACTGTAATGCAGACAGGTGATGGTCAAACAGATAAGAAATGAGAATGAAGATGGGACATGCTGCACAGCAAAACGGCTCAGTTCTCGCCCACCTTACAAGTAATATTTCTTGCTAAGTCAATGAAGCAGATGTAAAGTGTGTTGCCATTCCACTTGCAGAAAATAATTTGAATTAATATAAATTAATTTGGTATAGAACTGTATATTCTTCTTAATTTCAAGCTCACTTTAAAGTTAATTTAGTAAAGAGGCTTCTATCAACATATGTATGAGGTTACCCTAATGCCCTAATGCCGGGGTCAGACTACAGATACCAATCCGACAGACGTAGGGAGTCAGGTTCAACAACTGATCATTTTATCCCGTGTAGCGTATCGTAGTAGACGACAACTGACGCCTCACGACGTCCCGACAGAAAGATGAACACTGGATAAAAGTAAAAAAATACAGCATACAAGTGATAATGTTGATGTTTGTTCTTATGTCAAGTTTCAATTTTGAGTATGACAAAGAGCGTGCACGGTGAAGCGAAAGAGGAATGATGTTGTTGGTGCTGCAGGTGGAACCGTGAAACAGAGGGAAGGTCGCCGTCTCTTTCCAAACACAGGACTGCCAGTATCAATGACATCACACAGGTCGTGATGGTCAGCGTCCAACGTAGAGTCTGTCTTGTCTCTCGGCCGAATCACGGCAAGAATTTATGATTCTAAGATCTCAAAAATATTGTGTAGTCTGAACGCGGCGTAAGAGACAAGGAAACAGACTTAGTCTCTTATTCAGAGTCCATAATCCACTTTTGTTTACACTCAGCCACATACATCTCTGTTGGATGACAAATCTGATTACTGCCTTTTTTTCTGGACTACATGTAAATCAGATCGTCTTCTCCTGCTCAGAGCGAGGTAATGTAGCTGAGAATGTTTCATGACTGACAAATAGCAACAACAACAGTTTAGCCAACTAGTCATCAACTATTCATTACGTCTTTTCAAACTCCAGCTGTTTGTACTGACCTCAGGAAGTCGAGTGGCGTTATAGGAGCTGACATTAACAGGATGCGCCAGCTGCCTGAGTTTCAGCGTGAAGACAGGAGGTCAATGAGAACATAAAGTCAGAAAGAGACTGAGGAGGTCAGCAGAGAACAGCTAGACATCCAACTACATCCTGAATACTAAATGATCTCATAGTCATTAAGAAAAGGGCAAGATTTTCATACATGAAGGACGGACTGAGGTCGAACAAAACGCCCCGAAAAAGCAAATCAGAAAGGCTACTCGTCTACTGCATGGTCTGCGGTCTACTGGCAATGGGGAGAAGAGTCTATCGCCTATTTTTATTTTATAAAACTTCATATATGTGCTAATTTTGGTGGAAAAAGTGTATTTGAATTATGAACCTTCTGCCTCCTCCTCCTCATCATTTCTTTCTTCATCTGAAGTTAGAACTAGTTGCGTGGTAAAAGTTGACAGCCCACTCTCTAAGTGTTAAGTAATTGCACAAATAACAGCTTTGATGACTGTAATCATTTCACTGAGATGTGGCAGCAGCCACAACAAAACGTGGTAACTGTGTGTTTGGAGCTGGGAGCTCCTGTGATTAACGTTTTCCACCCACACTGACCACTTAATGTACACATTGAGCAGGAAAACAAAAACCCTCCATTCCTCCTCATATTCACACTAATCCTCTAGATTGAACATCAGGCTGTTTAACATTTCTCTCATTTGTTTCCACCTTTGTTTCCGTCTCTGTGATGATGTGACAGCTGTTCATTTCATTTCATTACAGTGTCTTAATCAAAGGACATTTTTCCGTCAGTTGGCTGTCTCATCTAACGACGTCAGTTTCCTCTGGTCTTGTTGGAGCGCAGACAAAGAGGATAAGAGATGATTTCACATGTGCTTCACCAGATACATGTATTATTGGTATTTGTTTCTTGGGAACATTGACAGATCAAGTTCCTCTGACTCTGAGTTGAGGCAGCAGATGCAGAGATGTCAGTCATATTTTCACTAGTGATGCACAAATGACATCGAATGTCACTCCTGTGAAGCACACTGTTTCATTACGTTGTGTCGGAGCTTGAGTCAAATGATACCGTGACACCAAAGCTTCAAATGTCTCTGGTGCTTCAGAGGGTGCTTCTTTCAGGTTTGAAAGTTTTGAGAGTTTTTCGGCTAAACTTTGGATCCGGTTCCAATTTGATAAAATACCCAGAATTGTGAAGCTCTGCGGCGAACAAATCCCTTATTATCGTCTCTCTTTCCTCTCTCTGACACTAAATAAATCTGCAAATAAAAAACTGCTGACGTCACGTTTTAACTCAGTGACACAGCTGTTAACAAGACTGACATGACCGCCTTCACGTTAATGCTCTAAAGGGTGGATACACTTCACCAAATATACTGTACCATTACCAAATCATCGCTGTCAGGCAGAAACCGCGTATCTCCATATTTTGTCATTTTTATTTCATAAATATTTTTTTCATAAATCAATGCTAATGGTCACCCTTTACATATGTGAGTTTTACAAATATTTAACCAATGAAAAGAGCATGTGACTAAATATCATAACTCCATTGGATCGTCAAACTGTCGACCAAACCTCATAGCTCCACCCCAGTGTGTGTGTGTGTGTGGGTGTGTGTGTGTGTGTCACCAGCTGCATCATTAAAGTGATGAACACATTAATGCATCAATAATTATAATCCAATAATATAATATATGATATTCTGAAATGGGCCACTCTGCATAATGAGTACTTTTACTTTTGGTACTTTAAGTATATTTAGATGCTAATACTTTTGTATGAGGATGATCCCTCAGTGTGTATTTGGTTTGAAAGTGAATATCCCTTTTTTTTATTTACCTTTGTTTTCATGTATTTGTGTTTCTGTGGGTGCTTTGTCTGATCTCACAGTGTGTTCAGTGCCGAACCTTTTCATGTGCAAAACAGATTCTCTGCCGGCTAATTAAACGTCTATTTAAATCTGTTCTCTTTTGCTCTGAACTGTTACAACAAAGACAATTAAGACCGTGGCCATGATGCCAAAGTTCCCTGCAGCTCCGCACACACTGATACACACAGGAGGGAGATGGAAACGAAATACGAGAAGGTTGAGCTACATGTTTTATCTGGTTAGCTTGTGAGCTTGTGAGCTAGTTGACTGGAGTTTGCTGACAGCAAAGCGCGTTTGCTTTTGCAGCACAGTTCGAGACAGTTTCAACGTGCAACAACAAACAAATGAGAACAAACTAAAGAAAACTGAACAAAAGAATTCAAGAAATTGTTTTAACAAAGGAGAGACTGTTAAAAAAAAGTCAAAGTTAAAGGACCTTACAGGAAATAAATTATCAAAAACAAATGTGATTGTAACTACAAAGTCAAGAGTGTAGTTAATATAACGGCAATGAATTAATCATACATAATAAAATGTAGGCCTTATGTACGAATAAGAAAACTAAAAAAGCCAAAGTGCTGTTTATAATGACTGAGGTAAAACTGTGGTGGTGCGCCACAGATGGCAAAAACTAAACACACAAGGAAAGAAACAGTCCAGCAGATGTGGAAGAAGTACTCAGATCTTTTACTTAAGTAAAAGTATCATACTACAGTGTATAAGTACTATGTTAGAAATAAAAGATCTTACTTATGTAGCTTAATTAAACTTAAATCCAATGACTGAAAGTAATGTTTGGAGACAAGAAGAGAAGTCTGAAGGCTAAACTCAAAGTACAACACAGACTGATTTACATGTTCATGAATGCAGCAGTGTGTCTTCAGGCTGAGCGCTGAACTAACGCTGGCTGATTGGCATCGGCTGGTTCAAATATGCTTAACTATCATTGGCTTCTTCACAGTTGTGCAGCTTGTGAGGTTAGTCTGCTGATTTGCTGCTACTGTAGCTCCCTGCTCCACCCAAACCTCCTCATTATTCTTGATTTAACACAGATGTATGTCCTTGTATGTGTTTATTAGTGGGATTGGCAGAATGCTCATTGCTGTTTTATTTTAAAGTTCAAACAGCAGAGCCTCTTCTAACTGCACAACCATTTGCTATGAATATGGGCTGCAACTACGCTTATTTTTATTCTCAATTAATGCTGATTGTTGTTTCCATTAATCGTGCAGTCTATAAAATGGCAGGCATGTTTCCCAGAGTCCAAGTCGACGTCTTTAAATGTCTTGTTTTGTCGGAACAACAGTCCAAAACCCAAATATATTCAGTTTACGATGAAATAAAAGAGGAAAGCAGCAAATATTCACAATTTAAAAGCTAGACTTGACATTTCTTTGTCAATAGTTGACTTCTTGTGAATCAACTAATTGATTAATCGACTGTTTGTTTGAGCTTTAGCTATAAATGGTCAATTCAACATCGAGTAGATCGACTAGTAAATCATCACCATGACAGCTATCTATCTATCTATCTATCTGTCTGTCTATCTATCTATTGTCACAACTTTACAAGAGGTTGATCTTTGCAAAAGATGTTTCCTTAAAGCATTTTCCAGACATAAACACCAAAAGTATTCTGACAGGCACACAATCATATCTTTTTGATTTAATTTGGTTTATTTGTTTGTTTGTTTTTCTGCAGTGAGACCGAAGCACTTCCCCTCATATAAACAGAGACGTGTACAGACACTGTAATGAAAAGAAATAAAGAGTATGAGCACTGTTCGCTGGTTGCTGTTTTGAAAGCAGTTGGTAAAGAAGCTCCTTCTTTAGTTGCTCAGCTCTTTAAAAGCTCCGTCACTGTAAACAAAGTGCAGCAGCCAACACGGAGCTTCAACTGTAAAGCTGCAGCTCATTTATCTTGGAGCAACTATGTGCTCCGAGATGCTACAATATGAAACCAGTTATAAACAGTTGCTCACACACTGCAGACACGGCATGAGGACGTTATATAAGCAGCAATTACTTTACACATTCTATGAGTTCAAGGCTGTGCACTAATTAACTCATTAATCAGGACCAATTAAAAGGGAAACCGACCAACAGTGTGACCGCCGTTACCATAACCGCAAAGTTAATCACCGATAATAAACTCAACCTGTATTATTTTATGCACAAAGAGAAGAAAAGACAGAAGGTGTAGAAGAAGAGGTCACTGAAAGAAACAGTGTCATTGCTTAGCAGCAGCATTACAGCCTTTTTCCTCCGTCATAATTAGAGGAGTAACAGCAGCAGCGGTAATTATAATAATAAAGTCAATATTTATTAGAACAGAAGAGACGTGAAGCCAAAGAGGAGCTAAGGGGAAGTTGTTTGAGCAACTAAACTCAATGTAGACGACTGTTCCAGAAGGAAAAAAACACAAAAACAAAAACACAAACCAACAGGGAGGCACATGACTGGGCAGCAGAGACCAATATAACTAAAATATACATGATTAGCACATTCCACTGATGTAAAATGGTAAAGTAGAAACAAGGCAGTGTGAGGGTGAGAGCATTCAACACCGCTCTAAACACAAAAGCTGCTTGAGGGCTCAGACAAGAACTGAAGGTACATATAAATACACCTAGTTTAGTCAACATGTCTGCACACATGTTATAACGCTGCACACACACACATTTAAACACACTTATAGATACGTGATAAAACATTGTCTAGATGGGTATGCATGTGAGGAAGTAGCTGACTTCAGTGGACTTGGATAGAAAAGAGAGTTTCCTCCCCTGAGAGTGAACCGAATGTGCTCGTTCCAAATTACAGCGTGCCAAAGCAGTGTGTCATCATAAGCCCCAATTATTCAACATTAATTACATGCTGCTCTCAGGAGTGCGTAGAAAAGTTTCCATGAGTGAACATCCACAACCGTCGACAGCCAGGAATGACAAAGTTTGTCATTCTACTACGGCTTACACTTCGCATTAAAGGGACAGTTCACCACTTTCAACCAATTTTAGAAATATTATTTTTTAATGAATTGGGTGAACCAAGCATTTACAGTTTGCAAACCTGGCAACCCCACCACAAGGACAGCACTTAAGAGACGCTACATGCAGTCACTGTAGCAGTCACTACAATGTCTCTTTTTAAGAGTTAATCAAGTTGGTGGAGTCATTGGAGGGTGTCTTTTTTCCTCTTTTGATGGAGCTAAGCTAGAGGTTTCCCTCTGCTTTCAGTCTTTGTACTAAGCTAAGCTAAACATGGCCTGGACATACAAAGATGACACCATGATGGTAAATCAAAAATGCAAGAGCTCCAAAGACAAATCATTGACTTTTCTTTAGATAAGCAGGGACTCAACATCATGCTCGCCAGATGATGAACCCTAATGGTTTCAAATACTCAATGAACTCTAGCGCTGCGTTCTGGTCAAATGTCCACTTTGTGCACAAGATACCTCATAATTTAACCCACATATTGTTATAAATTCATAATTTTTGTCATAAAAGTTTTGTAGTTGTGGCCCCATTACTGGTACTTTTTAAAGAACAGGAACATCAACAACATGTTCTACTAAATATCTTTGAGTCGTAGGGTGTGTGAAGGTCTTAAGGGGGCTTCTTTTACCACCTCTGTTTGGGCTTTTTGTATCTATAGAAAAACAGCAAAAAGAACATAATTACTGGCCAAGATTCATGCGATCATCGCTTAGCTGTTGCTTCAGAACCATGGACAGCGCTGTTTGTTGTGTGTAGGTGCGTCAGCTAGTTCGGTTTCTTTGTCTGCTTGCTTTTCATGGTTGTAAATAGAGCTTTCAGCCCTTTTTTCTCCACATTGTCTTGATCCAGACAGAAATGAAATGATGAGAGCGAGAGAGATAGAGAGCTCCTGACTATGCATAATGGAATTGACACACAGGAGTTTCATTTTAGAAGCATGTTGCGTCAAGAAGTCATTAAAAAATGATATATACCTAAAAAAACAAGGCCAGGCGCGAGGCCCTGTGTGGCCGCACACTTCGCTGACGCTGCTGTATGTCAATAATGCTTCTTCTGTGTTGTTTTCAGGAATTCTTTTAACGATTTGAAAAGTTTATAAATGTCACAATTACACAGGAATTATACATGGAGTGTTTTTGAAGGCTGATTTTTTTTTTTCAAATTCTGATTTCTCCAGCAAAAATCTGATAAAATTTCAATAAAGTAAGAGGGATTTATTATGATTTTAGTATGTCTCTCCATCCTGGGAGTGTGGAGAAGGTTTGGAAACAGCATTTGCAGTAAATCGTTTGTAGGGGCAAATTAAAAGCTTTCATGATGGGGTTGAAAATCCTGGTTACGACACATCTTTGAGTAACACATAAAAAAAAAATACATCAATTACAATATTATCTTTATCTTTATGCTTGTGTAAAACATTTACATCTATCTAACTAATTCCACTGTTAATAACAATAATAACTATAAAAATAACAATAGAATGGGACTTTTTCTTTTTCACTGAGACGCCACACTGAACAAATCTACTGTCCTTCTTCCAACATGTTTAGATACAGTGTATTATATAACATGTTAGCTATTGTATCTGCTATAAAACCACCTCAGAGCCTGCAGTCATGTCTTTATCTCTGTTCTGTAACCTGGCTGTTAATCCATTGGCCCCCCTCCCCACTCTTATTTTGGCATTTTCCTTCCACATCTTGACCTTTTGCCCTGCTGTCTCACATCTGGCCAGCAGAGCCTGATAATGGCTCTGCCCTTTTGTTTGCATCTGTTTCGTTCTGTTCCGTCTGGTCATGCGAGAGAGGAGAAGGCTGATGATTTGAACGCCTGCCTGCCTGCCTGCTGCTGCAGCTCTGTTTTTTTTTGTCCAGGCCGCTTTGTGCTTCGCTCCGCAGCTCAGAGACACACAAAAAGACAAAATCTCCCCTATCTCATGCAGTTGAGCACAAATGGATGAGCACAGCACTGGCTATTTTCCACTTGGGACTCTCTATCTCGCTTTCTGTCCAGATCCCTTCCTCATCGAGCGAGGAATTAGAGGTTATTTTTGCTCAGGGCGCTGCCTCATCAAGGCGACCGCGAAACCAGCGTCTGAGGACTTTCCGCTGTTATATAAGACTTGTTACACCCGCCCTACTTCTCAGGGTAAAATGTGAGCTCAGATTAGTAAAGCCTAAGCTGTGTCCCGAGCCTGTCAGAGGGCTTTAGCGCTAATGGAAATGGACTCCAGAGCAACAGAAAGCAGAATTTCCTCAGCCATATTTGATGTATTTAACCTTTCCTGTCTGTCGTTTGTTTCTATGGCATTTGGTCTGTTCATCATATCTGGTAGGAGGTCTAGTGAGGGTGATGTCAATGGTGTGTCTTGCTCATTACATTTAAATCCAAAGTACTTTTCTATCGCAGTACATGCAGATTGGATTGTCCTTGGAATAAGGACAAACTCCACAAAAACCTTTTAAAGAGTAACTTAACTTAACTATACTGGTGTGCTCTGTTGCACCTGTAACCCGTCATGGTGTCAAAAACTGACGCTTGGGCAGTGACCCGCAGCATCTTGATACGTACGCACCCTTTAGCGTCTGAATGAGACGCACCAGGCTTTCAACTAATTCCAATGTAAACCCATCTGCGTCATTATTAGACGCTCAGAGTCATGGACGTAGTATTTAGAGCGAGAACTCCACTTATTGACACAAACCGCTTGAATAGAAAATCCAAAGAAGACAACGTCACAGCATTTGACTGACAGGTGATCTACAGAGAAAATAAAAAACAGATTTGCCGTGTTTGTCTTCATTTGGGATTATTTGTTTCTGAATAACTTCCCTAGAGGCAGCCCTTGTGTTAAAACTGAAGAGATGTGGATTTGGGTTTGTGAGTGAATCACAGAGGAATCCAGGGAAGAAACGGAGCCTATAATCTTTTAAGTAAATCTCATCCGACACAGCTGTCCGTCCAAAGAAAGACGACAAAACCTGTGAGTATTTGATGCTTTGGTGTTTGTCTTCTGTCTGTCATACACCCGCTAAGGGAGAAAAGGGAGAAGAAGGCAGTGATGGATAGATGGTGGGGTTATAGTTTTCAAAGTAAAAAGGAGGGCAGACATTAACCGGCTGACTGACATCAGAAGCTTAGAGACGGAGAAAATGAACCCAAAACTCAGAAGAATCAATATGACTAGGTTATATCTGTGCCTCTTAAGAGCGGAGGTGGGACTGGAACAGGAATGGAGATCGGAGCTGGCAAACTGGGGGACTCGGCAAGCTTCCACCGAGCTCAGACCGGTACACTCTGTTCCCATAGGTCCCCTTTTTGTCACCGTTGCCTCTAGAGACCGAAGGACCAAAGGCTAAGAGAGACTTTACTTTGAGAGGCATTGATTACTGAGCAACTGAATTACAAAAGCTTTGTCCTGAGTGGAAAGAGGGGGGAACGAGGGGAGGACGCTTCATGCCAAAAGCAAACTGTTTGAATGTTCAGTTCATCTTAATTGCCCCTCGAGGGGAAATTTGGCTTACAGGAAAACACAAATGCAACATACAAGAGGACATGGGACAATAATCACAACAGTTGCAGCAAATAACAAAGTAAAAAAAGATGCATCTGTCTGTTAAAAGTGCCAAGGCATTGTGATGGTAGCCATGGTAATATCTTGCTGAGCAGTGCAGTCAAGTCAAGGTTCAGAGCAAATTAAGCACATTTACTGGAACAAAGGAACATTGAAACCTATTGCTTTTTTACCCTGGGGGACCTGCATCTCCGCAAAGAGGGAGAAGAACACATTGCTTCAAAAGTGGGTGGTCAGAGCTGGCTGAGATCGACCGCGCCGTACGCAAAACTCGTCTGTCATAAATATCTTCTTAAGACAACTGCTGCCAATTATTTTTGCTTTAAGGCTCCCATACCAAGAAATCAACCAGAAGGTTAAAATGAACTCAATAAAGGATTTATCGTGTGACGAGGTTTGCACATCAAACAGATATATGTCCATCTCATTTGCAGTAATCTGATGGCACAAACAGTAAATGGGATTTCAGAATTACGACGAAGAATAATTAAGGATATGTTAATCCTTTTGAAAGGATTAAGAATAACCTCATCAACACATCTAGATTACTGCTGGAGAAATCAAATTACTGTACAAAACTTCACGGAAATTCATCCATTAGTTGTTGAGATTTTTCAGTCTGGAGCAAAGTGGTGGACCGACAGGCCCACGCTGCCATCCCTGGAGCCGGCTGCTATGTTGGCTAAACACAGGACGGTCTCCAGAGCTTCCTCAAAGATGTAGCTACTGCTGAGGAGAGACAGCTCTATACTGATCCAACAAGATGCTACATGTGCTCCTTACAAATGCTGCTGAAATGTTGAAAATACAAGTTCTGGCTTGTTTTGTGGTGCTGAACGGACAGTTCCTGTTAAGTAACTTTACATATCATTTTTTATTTGCTGCTACTCTTTGTTGCTGTAATTGAACCTTTGCTAAGCCCCACCTCTCGAACGCAGACTAGCAAATCATCGGCCAGCTCCGACTAAAGTCCGACAGCTATCGGCTCTGCTCCAAAGACTCTCGAGCAATCGTTTCAGATTTCTTCATTTTCAGGCTGGTTTTGTGGATTTTGAGCTAGTCATGGTTTAACATTGTGTAATAGTGATACTCGTTACCTGGAGAGGTTGGAAGGAGTTATACATTTCTAAAACGCATCATTAACTAGGAAACAGTGTTTCAAACAGGAAATGCTAAACGAATGAAAACAAGGAATATAACAGAAAACCCCAAAACCTAGAAACCAAAATCCTCTGGACAAAATCAGAGGCCACTAAAAAGATGAACACAAGATAGTCTAAAGTCTCCACAAAGTCTTAACAAAAAGTCCAGGGCCCTTAGGGAACAGCGCCGGACCGAGACACTGTCTTTATCTTTTGAACCTGTTTTTGCTGATGAATCAGTTTGATATCCTGAAATCGTATAGTGTAGACCTTTTTGTCTGCTTCTCTCTGAAATCGCTTTTTTGTTTTCCCAAAAATTATACATTATTGATGCAGTTAGTGACAGTGTGGGCTCCATGTTACTGTGACTCTGACAGCTTGACGGAGTAGCAGCGGGGGGCGGGGCTTAGTGAAGGGTCGATTGAGGTGTTTTTCGTTGCAATAGTACCACTGAGATTAAAGGAGGTGTTGGGGGACAAAATCTAAAGTCTTTGTTCTGTGCAAAAATATATACCAAAGTTGATCTGAAGATAATATGAGGCTTACGGATGTGGGTATCTTCCAAAGTTATAGTCTCTCTAGTGTTTCCCTGTTGAGCAGCAGGGGAGGATTAGTGACAGTTGGAGTACTTTTACATTGGAAGCATGTTAGGAAGAGATATGTTAATGTCCAGTATGAACATAGGGAGGATTAGAATAAGCAAACACTGTTCCAATGTTTATATGGACACCTGACAACTGTTTTAAGACTTGATTGTGTTTTATGATGACGAACCCCGACTACATCACTCTCCCCCTCTATGGTCGCTGTGTGGCATCTTTCTAAATCTTTTAATAAGTACTGTACTTGTTGCTGTTGGCGACAGTGTTGATTTTAAACCAACGCACATGAGGGTTTTGGAGGAAATACATTTATCTGACCTTCCAACACAATGAATAAAGAACAACCACCATTTCTATTTGCGAGTTCCCTGTTTACAATTCATGTTTGCCAATTAGCTAAAGATTCTCTGTAAAGGAGGTTACTCAACTTTTCACACTGCAGTAAATTTAACTCACCTGATTGAGATTATTTCTGCCTCCAAAGCAGCTCAGCCACAGACAAATGTTGACATTTGCCAATAACAAATAGAGTCTAAACCTGCTGTATGCTGACCGCAGTCACAGTCTAACAAACTACTGTGTGCTTTCACCTTAAAACGATCAATTGTATTTCAGTGCCATTGATTTCTTCAGGGAAAATAAATGAATATCTCCAAAGAAATCACCAAAATATGCAGCAACCATCTGCTAAAGGGAGCCAATCACAATAATTATCTATGTTTTAAATGGTAGATTTCAAAGAGAAGCCCTCAGCTGTACATCTTCAACTATCCTGGGTGCAAATTCCAGTCAAGTGAAACCCTAAATTATTCAAGCTTTTTAATCCAGTGAAAAGACTGTCAGGAGGATTGTGTAAGGTGAGAAAGCGCATCAGTCTGTCAAGTTTATTTTGACAGCTCGTCCTTGGGGAACGCACGACAAAAACAAAGACGAGGACGGGGAGAAACAAACCAAAACTACGCAGCAGGAAATGCTATATTTGCCTTCTGTATTTTCATGTATAATAGATAGGAATCAAGCTCTTTGTCCACAGTCACCACACAGCCACACTGGTTAGGCTAATCCCAAATTTCCCGAGACACTTGAAATGTTTGTTTTAGGCAAATAGATTTGTAGAACAGCGCTGGATCTCTAAATCATCACTGGGCCACCTGGCAAGACTAACGCACCAGCCAAAACATATCAGCATTTGGCTGGTAAGCTGAAAAGTGTTTGACATGCTCAGTATGCCCCCCCCTCATATCAGAGATGTGACTGTACTCACTCACCGGGTAAAATAACAGTGAGTCAGAGGAGAGTAATCCTGACAACAACGCTCATTATGGGTCCCAAAATGAGATTCAGAAAATGATTACAAATTCTGGGCGGATTGAAGGTTTCTGGGGTCGTTGTTTGACAAGATAAATCTTTTTAATGTTGGACATTTTTTAATTATCCTCTGGCCAAAACAAGACTAAAAGTCTGCAGCCATGCTAGCAGCTCTGTGAGGCTGTACTCAAACACACCGGTGTATTAAATGCTATGAATGGCAGCATGTTCACACTGACAATGCTAACATGCTGATGTTTAGCAGGTATAATGTTTACCATGGTCACAATCTTAGCTTGGCATGGTGACATGCTTACATTTGCTGATTAGCATTAAACACAAAGGACAGCTGAGGCTGATGGGAATGTCATTAGTTCGGCAGGTATTTGGTCATAAACCAAAGTAATGGGCAAATTAAATGTTTAACCTGGTGGTGCTAGATGAAAGGTCAGAGGATCACCAACATGATTACATTTCATTCTGAGGGGTACGTGAATGTCTAAACCAAATTGTCTCCCAATCCATAGATATTGAGCAGAGGGCTACCTCCGGTTCTGAGAATTGAAGCCAATGCTGAAGTGTCTTAAACTTGCATTCTGTCTAATAGCCAGCAGGGGGCGACTCCTCTGGTTGCAAAAAGAAGTCTGATTGTATAGAAGTCTATGAGAAAATGAGCCTACTTCTCACTTGATTTATTACCTCAGTAAACATTGTAAACATGAGTTTATGGTCTCAATCTCTAGTTTCAAGCTTTCTTCAATACAGCATGATGTTCATTTAGTAAATTATGATCCCATTTAGAGTCAAATAGACCATAAAGCAGGGTATGCTTTAGGGTGTTGTCTGGTCTGGGAGAACTCTTTCACAGTGTGTCAAGTTAATTAGAACCTTTTTGGTCACCTGAAAATGTCTTATTCAGCATTCAGCACCCTCTCATGTCATTTCTGGTTGTAAAAAACAACATCTCGACCGCCAGAATGCCGAACTCAAGGCTTAAAAATGTCAGTCCACCAACCAATGGGTGACATCACGGTGACTACGTCCACTTCTTATATACAGTCTATGTTTTTATAAATGTATACTTCCTGCTGCGAGAGAGCACTAATCCTTTACTGCTACATCAACAGAATTTGCAGTTGCTTTTACCTTAATTATCTTATTTGTACTATATTTTCACATATCGTCTCAAGAGTCTAATGTATGATGTCATTACTAAAATGACCACCTGTGATCTCAACTGTCATTTCATGCATGAGCGTCTCGGACCTCATTAATGACCCCATTAATAATCTAATCTGCAACCACAAACTAATCTGAGACCTCATTAATAACTATTCACAGCCTCATCGCTGGATTTCCCCTATAATCTTCTCTTTGACATAAATAATAACCTCTGTGATATTATCGTCATGCCCTCCCACCCCGAGACAATGCTGTGTTTGCTCTCCGAGTCAGTAAACGAATGTGAAACGCCGCGGCCGCGCAGCAACATGAGAAAATAACTGCGGCGTGTGTTTGTGTTTGGCGTCGGTGTGGCTAATGACTTCTTTTGTCTTCTCATTAAAGAGCGGGGAAGGCGAGTAATAAGCACCGGGGGTCGTTCTTTTGGAAGCGCTCTTCCTTCTGACTAATTTACCGCCGCTTGTTTTCATGCAAATGAATTTGCTACTTAGGGCTTAAAGCTCCTTATGTGAGCAGCGGCTCGTGACATTTCCAGAGACACAAAGGGAAGCTCAGGGAGGCAGAAGAGCGAGGATCAGCTGGAAATGGGCAACACTGAAGGATAGTGGAAAGGTGTGTGTGTGTGTTTGTGTGTGTGTGTGTGTGTGTGTGTGTGACAGACTGATACACAGAGAAAATGAGGGCGAGCAGAGAGGAAACAGTCACCTTCCTGAAGCTGACTGAGAGAAGCATTATCCAGCAGTCACCTGAGCCACCAGGAGAGTGACAGCAGTGTTCAGATACAGAGGAGAGAAGAGCTGCAGGTTCAAAGTTATTGTTCCCGACTGTTAATTCATACTTTGAAGATTTATTAGCCATGCTAGTGTCACGGTATTAGGGATGGCAATGTCAGTCTGTCGGTCGGTCCATCCCTTTGGTTCAGACTGAAATATCTCAACAACTATTGTGTATGGATTGCCATGAAATGTTTGTACACGCATGAATCCAACTGACTTTTCCTCTAGCGTTGACATTTGTGGTTGAGAATTGGTGATGTAAAACGATGAGCCTGGTAAACGTTCGTGCTATCTACTTATACATTAGACTCATTATTTTAATGTCGAAAGGTCTTTTACAAAATTTGCCTCAGTATATCACTTCTATTCTCAAATATAAAACCTGTTTAATCGTAGTTACCCCTCGGGTAAAGACTAAACTTCCACTACTTTGTACCTCATAAATCAAAGGAATTACAGAGGATTTTAAAACCTGAACGTCTCATCCCACTGGGCGGTTTTAAATGTTCTTATTTCTCTCGGCTGTACTCAGGTCTGTGTTGCAAAAGATCTTCTTGATCTCAGATAGGCCTTATGCTTTTTATTTCTTATGCAACGGCAGAGTGCAGAAGATGTTTATGTGGCACATTGTTGCCCTGAGGCAACAAAACAAACATCTGGTGGCTGCTGGGACGGAGCCCTGCATTATTAACTAATAGAGGCGTCTGGTGTCTAAATGTAAACTCACAGGGTGCAGACATCCTCCCAACAGGCTGGGAGGTGGTGGGTTGGATCCCACAGCAAGTTTTCACTTCATCTTTTCCTGCCATGACTGCTTCTTTAATTTTATTTTACACACAGATATGTTGTTGTATTAAAGTTTTATTGCAGCCACATTGTCCTGTGGCCCCTTTCATTCAGCCTGCACTGGTTTTGCCACCTTCTTTGTGCAGCACTCCAAACAACACCTGAACACCTGCAGGCTGCTCTCCATCCGCCAGCAGAGTCACACATGATACCACTGAGGTCACGTCGCCACAATTACAAACAGCTGATCTAAACAGTGGAAATGAGTGACCTGAAGCTTTAAAAGGATTTTCGTGTGATTTCTTTTCTTCACGCTGTCATTTCATTTTGAGCCTGCAGAGAGACTGAAGCCTTAAACATGCAGGCAGGTGCAGTTTATTTGGTCAGATAACAATTCAAAGACTTTGGGGGGGAAAGAAAAACTGTGTTCCTGTTGGACTTGAGTCAGCAACACACCACATGCCAACTCAATGAAGCCCAATATCAGTGTGACTCAAAGCTTACCGTAGAGAATTGTCACCATGGAGACCGGCATGACCAGGATGCCTAGGAGCATGTCAGCGACTGCCAGAGACATCAAGAAGTAGTTAGTGGCGTTCTGCAGCTTCTTCTCCAGGGAGACCGCCAGGATCACCAGGA
>CAKAKQ010033792.1:0-11853 GCA_916700675.1 Helicolenus avius
AAAGCTCTATCGGAGAGGCCAGACACACCGCCCGCAGCGTAAAGATCAGAGTCAGCGCTCTACACATGTTGACCGTCATCTTTTCTAGTAAAATGTCCGGCGTAATCGTTTATTAACCGGTGGCAACATTTTTCACATCCCTACCAACGACCATTACAGGCATCGTACGGTGCCGTCGGTACTGTAGAAGAAGAATACCGTCACTTTTTTTAGAATTTGGGCATCGACTTGGGACAGACGTATCGGTTCTCGTGACATCCCTAGTCAGGATATAGTGACCCTTTTATGAAAATAACGTTTTTTAACCATATTTGCTCTAATCTGCCTACCCCAGCTTTAATGTTCACTAAACACTTTATTGTTCTCATCCTGTCAGTCTGAATATACCTGTATTCACCATCTGTCTGAAACGCTCCATTTTAGCGCCTGTCCCTTTAAGACCCCCTCCTGAAAAAGCCCAGTCTGCTCCGATTGGCTGGCGAGAAAAATGTGGCGCACTTTTGCAAAAGTAGCTCTCATGCTCTGAGCGGTATATTCTAATGAGCCTGCATTGACATAGGAAGAGGAGCCAGATCCGAATGGCTTGTTGAATCACATGTTTTCTGATCTAGACAGCCCACACAGAACCCACTGGGTCGTCTTATTTCAGTTTGTGGGGTGGTAGGAACTCCAGATACCCAAATGTACCAGCACAAGTTTTTCATGATAATCCTTGTTAATTAATAATCCACCACAAAAGTAAGGTAAAATAGTAGTATAATCAATATATGCATGAGTAAAAAAACATGGATATCTCAGAAAATCAGTCCATCTTTGAGGTTCTATTTTAGTACCCAATGTGCGAGTTTCCACGGTGATGATTCTTGGATGATTTCAAATGAAAAATGAGAGGTGAAACCAAACGACAAATCAAGTCTAAATGAACGGTTTCTGATTTGCCTTTCATTCAGAACACATCCCCCTTTATTCAAAAAGCTTCCAAAGCCTTAGATTGGAGTTTTATGACGTGCTGAGGATGTTTACAGACACTAAACGGAGTCGGTGCTGTAGATGGGCTGGTAGTGGTAGAGCTGCAACGTGTTACTGAGTCGTAATCAAAGGGTTTACAGGTTTCTGCTCATCTGGTTTAAATACAGCATCAAACTACAGGTTGTCCATGCCAAGGCTTTGTGTGTGTGTGTGTGTGTGTGTGTGTATGTGTGCGTGCATGTGTCCATGTGTGTATAAATCTAGTAATTATGTGTGTGAAAAGAAGTGTTCTACAGGTATGAATCCTACATGATTAAATATGAATGAGCAGAGAGTGTGTGTGTGTGTGTGTGTGTGTGTGTGTGTGTGTGTGTGTGTGTGTGTGTGTGTGTGTGTGTGTGTGTGTGTGTTCCTTTCCAGTTTGGATGCAGCTGTGTTGTGGTGATGGGCGTCATAGCTGCTTGGAACAGGAAGTCTGTCGGCCAGAACAACAATGACTGCAGCCATGACCTACTCCACCCTACGCCTTATCCTGGTGTGTGTGTGTGTGTGTGTGTGTGTGTGTGTGTGTGTGTGTCTGTGTGTGTGTGTGTGTGTCAGAGATAGAGGGGGGGCAGAAAGGGAAAAAACAGGGAAAGTCCACCCAGTCATCATCTAAACCTACACTGGGATGTATACAGTAGGTAGTGTACAGCAGGTCCAGAGCCTCATGCAGCTCTTCAGCTCCTCTCTAGTGGCTCCCTGGGGATTCATAAAACTAATTGTGGAAATGAATAACTGTTTTTTTGTTTAAAATTTCATTTGTATTTATCATTGTTGTATGTGTATGGTACAACGGAGTATTAGGGCCACATTGAGGAAAAAAAATAAATCTGAGATTTGGAGAATAAAGTCATAATATAAGTAGTATAGTAGTAGTCATTTCATGTGTTCTTTTTTTTATTTTACTCGTAAAGTTATGACTTTATTCTCGTAATATTCTGACTTTTTTCCCGTAAAGTTATGACTTTATTCTCGTAACATTACGATTTTTTTCTCGTTAAGTTATGACTTTATTCTTGAAAACTCCGCTTTTTTCCCCTCAATGTGACCCTAATACTCTGTCGTACATTTGCACTCCGTGTATATACTATACCAGTATACTACATATACTATGTACTTAGACTATAAGCTGTGTTACCTTCATCACAATGATCACATGTTTTGCGGCTCCAGACAGATGTTGTTGTTGTTTTTTTACCTTCACGGCTCTTTTGATAGTAAAGGTTGCTCACCCCTGGTATATACTGTAGGTTGTGTGTGCTTACTCCCTCCTCCTCCTCCTCCTCTTCTTCATGTTATCTCTTTTTCTGTCTCTCTTCCAGCCGCCCTCTCTCTCTCTCTCTCTCTCTTGGCCAGCTCAGAGTGGTTGACTCCAGTAAACCAGAGCTCTGGAAAATGTCCCAAATACTTGTCATTCTTCCCCACCTCGGCCCAGCACGCAGCAACACACACTTTCAACTGAGCTAACTGAACTAACCACCAGCACAACTGTCATCCTTCTCCTCCTCCTCCTCCTCTCTTTGAGTCACCTCTCGTCTCTCTACCTCTACTCCCCCTGCCACAGCTGCCTCCTCTTTTCTCCCATCCTCAATCTCTCCATCTGGACCGCACCAGGCTTTCTCACCTCAGCCTGCAGTTCAGTGTGGACAGGACAGGCAATACCAAACACTGGGATGAAAGTAGACGGGACTAAAGGTTACTAAAGGTTGATGCTGACTAAATACTGTTAGCATTTAGATAGACGTCAGTTCCAGAGGCTGTTCCAAAGCTCGGGAGGATGAAAACATTTACACAAGTTTTTCATGTTTATCAAAGAACTGCAGCTATTTTAAAGAAAAAACGTTATGAATAAAAGTTTAAACTTGGCAACTAGTCTGCATCATCTGGACTGTCTGGGTGTGGATGGATCAGAATTTGATTGATCATCAAAGTATGCAATATCACCTTTTGCCAACTGAACTGCACCCACAGTGAGAAGAGCAGAACAAAAAACAAACAAACACAACGCAGAAATAGTTTAATTCAAAATCTTTCTAATTATTATCTAATGAATATTTAGTTTCCATGTAGGGCCGTGTCACTAACTGTGTTCTCACTGGTAGCAAATTGAATCTGTAATTGAAACTCACTTTAGGAGTCAAAGTTACATAATAGTGCTTTTTAGAGTCTGTGAGAGAGCTGACTGTGTGGGTGGACTGTATGTCTGCGTACATGAACATGTGTGTGGACGCTCTATATTTAGCTGTCATCTGTCAAGCCAATAACGCCGAGGAGAGGAATAGCTGCGTTGATGACGCGCGTCTAAAACTCCATCACTCAGGGACAATCAATTTCTTAATCGGGACGGATGAGAAACACGTCACTCCGAACGCGTAAATGCAGTTAATTACTAATGACGGCGTATAGAAACACGTGTTACTGCTGCAGAAATAGAAGAAAATAAAGAAGGAAAATGTGCAAAGCATCCAGAACTAGTGTCTCACAGAAAGTGAGAGAACACAGGATGTAGCCCGGCTACACAGAGTTTTCCAACTTGTTATCAGAGTAGTTCTCTGAGCTGCATCCTTTCATCTTCCTTTCCCTTCATGACTGATTTCCATAACTACGTGATGATGAAAAGAGCTGGTGGTCATATCAAAAAAACCCTGTGCATCTTTAAAGTGTTGCCTCTAAAGCTCCACTCTCACAGTTGGACCGAAGAGAAGGTGAGATAGAACAGAGAGACGGAGACGGTCTGAATGGGATTCATGTGAGCGATAAATCAAAAAGCTGTTCTGTACCATGTGTAAAGTGTTTCTCCTGAAAGCATCACAGCAGCCAACAACAGCACTGCTATCACTTTGTTTTTCCCTCACAGCCCCACACCTTCCTCCCTCTACTCCTTCCTCCACCCTCGTCTCTCGCTCTCTTCCTGTCTTTCAACCCCTCATCCTTCCTCACCGCCTCCTCCTCTTCTCTCTTAATGCAACAGGGAATGATGGGAGGAAGGAAAGAAGTAGAGATCTGTTTCCAAACTAACGTTGATGGGGGGGACAACTACACTGCTCAAACAAATGAAGGGAACACTTAAATCACACATCAGATCTGTATGAACTAATTATTCAGGTTGAAAATCTTTACTGATGTACATTGTATAATTTGTTGAGAACAAAACGGCGTAACGACGGTCAACGGAAACCAAAATCATCAACCCACTGAGGGCTGGATTCAGAAATCACACCCAAAATCAAAATCAAAAACTGATATCAGCTAAACAGTACACTACGAGATGTTTCTGAAAACATTTTACGTGAGAAATAGGCATTACAGTAACAGAATATGAATTCATATTTGATCAGCGCTGCCTAGTTTGACCGTTTGATCGGAGTTTGCGATTGATTGACAGCTGCCGCCATTGAATGAACAGCCAATAGGAACGCTCTCTCTCTCTGGAATGACTTGTGATTGGTCAAAGTCTCCCGTCACGGGCTAGATGTTCTAAAGCCTGAAAACAGAGCCATGAGGAGGAGCAGAAGTCTAGTTTTCTCTCAGACGCGGGGATGAAGGGGTTAATGGGTTAATAAATCCCATTTGAAACCAGCGTCCTTATTTGAACATCGACAAACAGACACAAATCTGATGCAAATGTGGCCTGCATTCAAAGCATGTTGGCTCGGACCTCACTATCCTCTTTATGTCCCACCACCTCTTCTCTTTTAGAGATGGGATGTGTTTTCTTCCTTCATGCTATCACTGTTCTTCCCATATTTTGGGGATTTTTGTGCTGTTAGTCAGCTCCCTGTGAGACAGACAAAGAGAGTGTAAGACATGAGCTTTGTTGTCTGGCTGATTTCACGAGTAGAGAAGGGGATTGAGACAAACATATGGGAAATCGTGGAAAACGCTGATCTCCTTTTTTTTTCACATTCTAAGAGCATCTCCATTCAGTTCCAGTGGGAGATCAATGTGTTCCTGCTCTTTGCTTTCATGCTCGTCTGTGTTCCCGAACACGTCCCCCCCCCTCTCTCCCTCCGTCGTTCACAGATTCATCCCGGAGGCGGTTGTTCAGAACCAGAATTATCACATCAATCAAAACATGAATGTGCGAGCCGCGGACCTGAAGCCACCTGTTTCTCCCTATCTCTGTTCGTCTCTCGCTCTCTGCTTCGACATCCGTCTTTCAATGCCTCAGCTTCTTCCGGATCCATTTGCTCCTACTATTCCATCTTGTATTGAAAATGATTTGGAAACTGCAGCTTTCACACTGTTAAGCCCTTTTATTCACACGGGACTAGTATTACCTGGGGACTTCTAGTCATTTGTAATAATTGTAATCCCGTGCGAATCTGCCATGTCTATAATTTGTCAAGTAAAAATTCCACCGCTAATTAATTACCATGTTACTGTATTTTTGCCAAACACAGTGTAATAATATCAGTCCAGTGTGATTCTCTGTGATTCGGAGTCATATTTTTTCAGGGCTGTCAAAGTTTACACGATAATTTCAAAATCACATGAAGTCCGCTAGTAATACTACACTCTAAGAAAAAAATCCATAGAAAAGCAGATGATGTCCTGGCAGAAAATGACCAGGACATTTTCCGTTAAGTTTACGGACAATTTCGACAATTTGTGTTGATTTACAGGATGTCCTCTGTACCATTCACGGACACTTCTGTTAATCCTAAAACAGAACATTCTGTAAATTTACAGTATATCCTCCGTACCGAGCCAAATAGCAGACCCAACCTTTACATTCTGGAGGGGAAACAGACGCTAGCATTTGTACGTTACCTATCAGTCTCTGCGGACCGCCTGAGGCTAAAACTGGAGCTAACTCTACCCGACGTCCACTGAAGTCTAAAATATAAACATTGGTAAAACGTAAATTACAATACCAAACTTAGTCTCTAAATGAGTCATCAAAATATTCCTGGTGTATCTGGTAACGTTAACGGTCGACAACAACTGAACGAAACCACTAAACAGCTTTCCAACTAAAACCTGAACATGAATCACTCTGGTTAGATATTAATTGATATTGAATATTGATTTTTTACCACAGAAGTGACAGAAAAGTTTCTCCGCATCCAAAATGTAAACTAAACTTTGCCGTGTGTGATGGTCTCTGCCTCTTACAGCCTTGGCGCTAGTGGAGGTTTGTGTTCCCACAATGCAATGCGTATTTAAAAATACGGGTAAAACTCCTGTGAAAAATCAATACAGAAAATTCCTTCCTATTAACACGGTACATTGGCCCGTATTTTGACGGACTTTTCTTAGAGTATAGTCCCATGTGAATAGGGCCTTACAGACTTTTTTACTGACTGCCTCAGAGTTCATTTCAAAACTAATTTCAAAACCAAAAATAAGACATAAAACTGGCAAAAGCAGTCTTGATCCAGTAAAACACAGGTTATGGAACTTCTGAAATAGAAATATGCAGCGCAACAAAAAAAGCAGTTATGAGTCCAAATGTGACTGGACTGCATACAAACTCTGTTCTGTGTTCATCCATGCAGCTAAAGAACCCTGTCACCACACGGTGTTTCTAGATTGTGATATGTGTTGAAAACTTTAATGAATTTGAATTAAAATAATGAAGTATTTTCTGGGACCCTTTAAATCTTGTATCTTGTAATGGGTTATGAATGAAACATGCCACTTCTGCTTCCTCTAAATCTGCATAGAAGCTGCCATCGGTCAGACTGTCTGTACTGTGCGTTCCCTCGCCCCACTTCATCAAACAGCATGCAAAGCTAGTCCATCTGTCTGTCTGTCTGTCTGTGGGGCACACTGTGCCTTAAAACCAGCTCCATATTAATCTAGAGACCTTCTGCTTGTGTCTGCTTGCCAGCGTGGCTCTCTCATCATTGTACCAAAGACTCATGCGGCGCTAAAAGGTGCTCCCCCGTGCAAACAATAGCTTCCTCCACCCAACCTCCCTGTCGCCTGCCACAACTCTTGTGTCTGCTTCTTTGTCTTTCTAAACTCAGCGTGTCTGTCTGTCCTCCCCATGTCTTCACATCGTTCCCTTTTCAATGAATTTCTATCCAACTTGTAAATTGCCTGTTTTTTGGTGTGTATTTTGGTTTTGCTTCGGAGCAGAATGTTGAAGTACGGCGGGAGATACGAAGACAGAAGGACTGAAAGCACAGAAGAGACAGATGTGAGACATAAACAGCAGGGCTGTCAATCGTTCCGAAATATTTAGTTGCGAATATTTAGTCGCGATAAATCGCATGATTGTCAAACAATTGCAAATTAATTGCACATTTTTATCTGTTCAAAATGTACCTTAGAGGGAGATGTGTCAAGTATCTAATCCTCTTATCAACATGGGAGTGGACAAAAATGCTGCTTTATGCAAATATATCTATATATTTATTACTGGAAATCAATAAACCAACACAAAACAATGACAGATATTATCCAGAAACCCTCACAGGTACTGCATTTAGCATAAAACAATATGCTCCAATCATAACATGGCAAACTGCAGCCCAACAGGCAACAACAGCTGTCAGTGTGTCAGTGTGCTGACTTGACTATGACTTGCCCCAAACTGCATGTGATGATCATAAAGTGGGCATGTCTGTAAAGGGGAGACTCGTGGGTACCCATAGAACCCATTTACATTCACACATCTGGAGGTCAGAGGTCAAGGGACCCCTTTGAAAATGGACATGACAGTTTTTCCTCGACAAAATTTAGCGTAAGTTTGGAGTGTCTCCTGGCCTCCTTTGTGACAAGCCAGTATGACATGGTTGGTACCGGTGGATTTCTTAGTTTTTCCTAGTTTCATATGATACCAGTTCTCTCTAGCTTTAAACTTGAGCATGCTACAAACTAAAACTCGCAAGAAATGAGTGGCGTTAAAAAGAATTTGTGTTAACGTGTTATTGTGGCGTTAACTTTGACAGCCCTGATAATAAGTGCAGAGAAGATGAGAATTGAGACAGACAGAGGAAAGGAAGGAAAAGGGAAACAGGTCAACAAACAAAACAGAGAGCGAAAGGAAGGATTGCAACAGGCCAGAGTCCAGCGTTCCAGTGTTAGCCATGAGCACTTTCTTATCAGATATCAGAGCTTATATTCCCCAGACACCTTCACACACTGTTTGTGTAGCCATGTTGGCAGAGACAGCTCCCCTCGCAGAGAGCCACAGCATTTACCTCTCACCTCCTTATCTCTGCAACAACACCATCCAAGCATGGAGGAGGAGGAGAAAGGGGGGGGGAGCATGGCTGAACGAAGGGGATTTCATCACAAAACAAAAGTGCATTTCAGAAAATGAGAGTCAAATTTCCAAATTGTCATCCAGTGTTTCTGTGACAGCGAGTTATTGCTGGTATGCCTACCAAGCTTGAGAATCACTACAGTGATTTTGAATCATTCCCTTAAAGGTCCCACATTGTAAAAAGTGAGATTATCATGTACTTTATATTATAAAGCAGGTTTAAGGTCTATATAAATACTATTCAACTATCAAAACGATCCATATATGGAGATATAAACATGGCCTGTATTTAGAAATTGTGCATTTGAAACAAGCCGTTAGGATTTCTGTCCATTTGTGATGTCACAAATCTACAATATTTAGACCATTACACGGTGTTAAACAAACATTCTAAATGTGTCCCAGTTTATTTCCTGTTGCAGTGTATGTGAATGACATCAGCTGACAGGAAGTAAACAGGAAGTAGAGTAAATACAACGCAATTCCGTTGCAATTCCGTTGAAACACGTTAAAACGGAGCGTTTCAGACAGAGGGTAAATACAGGTATATTCAGACAGACAGTACGAGGAAAATAAAGTTTTTGTTTGAACATTAAATCATGTAAACATGTTCTAGTAGAAACACAAAATACAAGTATGAACCTGAAAATGAGCACGATATGGGACCTTTAAAGACAGTGTGCATTATGGCTAGTTGTCTCCAAAACTTTTAATTGGAGCCAAGTATGATGTCTGGAAAAGTTTCCTCTTCTGTGTGTTAAAAGTCTCTTCTGTGTCTGATCTAGGAAATAGAAATGTAACTTGTAGCTAGCGTTACAAAATGCAGCAAAATCAAAACCAAGAGTCTCCAAAATCTGCAGTATATAAAGCATGCACAGTAAGTCTACTTTGGATTAGGGCTGTCAAAGCGGGCTCAGTTTTAGAGCTAGAATGAAGATACTGGCGTCATATGACACTAGAAAAACTGAAGGAATCAATTAGTACCAGAACCCATGTGAATGTAAATGGGTTCTCTGGGTACCCACGAGTCTCCCCTTTACAGACATGCCCACTTTATGATCATCACATGCAGTTTGGGTCAAGTCATAGTCAGGTCATAGTCAGGTCAGCACTATGCAGCGGTTGTTAATTGATTTCCAATAATAAATATATACATACATTTGCATAAAGCTGCATATTTGTCCACTCCCATGTTGATAAGAGGATTAAATACTTGACAAATCTCCCTTTAAGGTACATTTAGAACAGATGTGTGATTAATTGTGAATAATCATATCCAATCATGCGATTAACCGACAGCACTACTTTTGATACAGTCAAAAAAGGAGGAGATCATTTTTGGCGGTTTTCCTTCAAAATGTTTCTCTTTCTGACTTTCAAAAGCTTTTTCCTCTAAATCAAGCCAGACGTTGTTACCGATCATCTGCATGACAGCTCTCTGTGCAGCTCTAATTCTCTGAGTGGACATCTGATTCCATTAAACTGAAGCCAGAGACACTGTGACTGCAGATAGAACAAACAGAGTACTGATAACGCATAAAGACAGAAAAATCAGTTATACTCTCAAACAAACAAACAAACAAAGACACATGTCCATTCTCACAAACACACATAAAGTCAAACATACTCACAAACGGACGCGGGCTAGAGTAATATGATTTGTGACTGCACGGTCAGAGCAGGCAGCTCGTGCCTGATGGTTACTATAATGTAATCAAAGAGGACCAGGAGTTTGCATCGCCAGCATGGGATCAGGTACATCAGTGACACATCACACACTGCTTGTTCATGATGTGCATGATGTGCAACGTCAGCCTAGAAAGTGCAGTAAAACAAAATAATTTCTACTCTGTTGTCATATTTGACCGAAATGGCCTGTGTTGAACAATAAAATATTATAAATATGATAAGCGTTTTCAGTCCAAAATGGCGGCAAAAATACCCACCAGAGTTACTCTTTGCTGTCATTAAATCTCTACCAACAGGTCTGAAATGGGGTAACTTTGCTTAAATTTTGATAGTGAAATGCACAAGGAATTTTCAAAATCCTACATGACAACATACTTTTAATTTTGCATGTTTCATATGTGGAAAAAAAGGCCGTCCTCTCAACTAGCATAATAATGGGTAGACTGCAAAATCTAGTCTGTATGCCTCAAAAACAGAGTTCAGATCAGGCAAATCTGGACCAAACACTGAGTCATAGCAGAGCTCCTAGACGGCACGACAGCCTGTCAAACACACGGTCACTTTGAGATCCAATCTACATATACACACCTTTACATGCAGCCCGCACAGTCAAACACAGAGGTAAGATGGGAGAGAGGAGTGACACTACACAAACACAAGACTGAATGCAGAGAGACTAATCCGACACACCATCACACACCGACAGCCCTGTGTCACTTCCATGCAACGCTAATCTTGCAGCATTTCTACGTAGAATATCCATTCCAGATCCATGTCTGTACACAGTAACTCTGTGTATATACTGTGACACGGATTACATTCTCAGAAACCAAATCAACCCAAACAGCGAGGGTCTCGCTCCACATACAAACCTCCTCAAACAACAACCTTTCTCACAAATCATTTAAACAACACGGCTTGTGTTACTTTCTGTACATGCACAGCTGGGACACGCCCGGCACACATGACTTTGTATGGACACACACACTCTCTACTCTTCTGTACTCTATATACGGACCACGTAAACACAACAATAGCGTGCCCTTGAGATAAACGGTGTAAACTCTGCACTTGGGGATCAGCATTACAAGTGGCCCGTGGGCGCACACTGCTCTTTTAGCTTCACACAAATAAACATGTGATCAATCTCAAATATGTGCATGCACTGTAGATTAGCGCTGACCCCCCACTAAAACACACACACACACACACACACACACACCAAGCGACCCTGAGGGTAGTTTCCCATAAGTAGCAAAACCCCCCTCTGGGCATCATATTGCAATCATTTAAAGCCCTACTACTGAAACACAACTAGCTAATTATGGCGTCTACATAACTTCACCCCTCACCCAGCACCACATACATTTTCCATGCTATGTCTACATCTGTTACCCTCAACGCTCATAGATACCTGACCCAATTCTTTTTCCATGCTATGGCTCTGTGTGTCCACATCTAATGCATTAATTGCTGAGAACAGATTTCTACTCAGCTTTTACCCCCTCACATCTCTCATGAGGCTAAATAGACCAATAAACCAGGGTCTCTCTGGTTCAATTGAATTCATTCTCTCTACTTGGCTCCGTGTTTATGGGCAGTGCATGCTAGTGTTATATCTGTTCCAAATCACTCTGGATTTGGGCTCCTACCAAAGGCTGAATATATAAATATATAAATGCTAAGTAAACCACCTCTCAGATGCAAGCTCTTCTTTTATGTCTTTTCCCATGTTACAACGCAACTGCATCATCACAACACCAGTATGAGGTTCTGTATACAGTATTTTATGGAAATGAATTATCATACCTCTGCCTCTATGTCAGCGTCCGAACTTAATATAGTCGTCAATTCATTCTCAGCTTCAGAGCTCCTTCCCGACTCTAAGACGTGGTCTGCGTGACAAGCTGGGTCCCCTGCCTGGGGCCCGTCTT
>CAKAKQ010033796.1:0-15717 GCA_916700675.1 Helicolenus avius
GTATATAATATACATTTTTATATATAAAAAAATTTAAAATGTAAAAAACAAAGCATTCAAATAGTGATTTTGAGGTCAAATACCATGGCAAAGCTTTGAAGTATTCGGGTCAGCCCTAAGTGAAGTACTTAAACAGCATTTGTATAGGAATGATTCTGTCCCAAGCTTCCTGCTCTATAACCGTGATCACTATAAGCAGTTTCCACTGTACTCATTCACTGTACTGTATTGTTTTAGGCATTTCTTATGTTATTTGGGTTAGTGGGATGTTGGTAATTACAGTTAACCTCTATTGTTTGAGATTGACCTTTAACAAAGCTCCATATTTCAGTGTTTATTTTTCAAGGAATACAATCACAGCAATATATTCATTGCATGGTCCGGCTCTGTGTGTAGTGCATGCAAATACACATCCATTTCCCCCATACGCAACCATATTTCTAGCGCATGACTCTTTTGCCCTTGGTGAAAATGACTTCATGCATCACTTATACAGCACTACTACAGATCTATATTCCCCCGCAACCCACTTTTAATATTGAGATACCTCAGAGTTAGCTGAGAAACAGTTGAATTACCTTGCCACACTTAATGCTCCAAGCAACAGTGTATTTCAATCAGACTCGGACGGGGGGGAGGAAAAGAAAATGGCCCCAGCCTCTTTTAAACATGAGAGAAATCTAATTTTGCTGCCCTCTCTGCTACTGCGTGATTTAAATATCTCTGGAACGGATAAGGACTAGGCGGTGGGAGACAGGTACAGAGGAAAATAAAATAGAACAGGGGAACTATTGTCTTCAAAGTGAGCATTTTCAGAGTATTCAGATTGAACAGTAGGTCAATAATCCATTACACAAGCCATCATGTCAAAAGTATCATAATAGACAAAGACGGCATCACACCCCTGGGAGTGGCTGCTCGCGGCTCCCGCTGCTGGTAATATTGAAAACCAGTTTGAAGTGCGGCACTCTCGCTAAAATGTGACATATTTCTGACAGTTGCTCTGAAAGCGCACTCCGCTCAAAGCGCTGCTTTTGGGAAAACCACAATTTTGATAGATTTTCTTTGTTACCTATGGTCCAACATTAGTGATGTACTGTAATTGTTGGGTAAAATGAACAACTCTCCCTCAAAAACAGAATCCACAGACTTAACATTCAACATTGTGGTGTCAACATGTGCTGCTGTGCATGTAACTGTCTTTTTCTTTCTTTGTAACCAGTGCTGTCAAAGTTAACGCGATTATAACGAGTTAACGCAAATTCATTTTAACGTGACAAATGTACATTTTTCCAGAAGACATACAGAGCTTAATGCTACTGTATGTAGTATATCAAATATAGTATTAGTAGGGCTGTGAAAGTTAACACAATAATGATGTGTTAACACAATTGCCACTAACTTCTTTAACGCATTAACGCAGCTTGCGAGTTTGGGGTTGTAGCGGGCTCAGTTTAAAAGCTTTTGAAGCTGAAGATGCTGGCATGATATGAAACTAGAAAAACTTAAGAAATCCATCGGTACCAACCATGTCACACTAGCTTGTCGTGAAGGAGGTTAAATAATGCTCCAAACTAACACTACATTTTGGCGAGGAAAAACTGGCATGGCTATAAGGGGGTCCCTTGATCTGTGACCCCAAGATATGTGAATGAAAATGGGTTCTATGGGTACCAATGTTTGCCATGTTATGATTTAAGCATATTGTTTTATGCTAAATACAGTACCTGTGAGTGTTTCTGGATCAATATGTGTCATTGTTCTGTGTTGTTAATTGATTTCCAATAATAAATATATACATACATTTGCATAAAGCAGCATATTTGCCCACTCCCATGTTGATCAGAGTATTAAATACTTGACAAATCTCCCTTTAAGGTACATTTTGAACACATAAAAAAATGTGCAATTAATTTGCAATTAATCACAATCTATTATGATCAATCATGCGATTAATCAGGAGAAAATATCTTAATCGATCGACAGCCTTATTTGTAACCGATACCATAATGGCGTCAGCACTACAGGCAAAATGTGCAACATTAATTTGACTGATTTGATATAAGTTATTGATAAGGCAACGCTCCATGTATGGCTGGATGATGACAGGAAATACAAGTTCCTTCAGGAGATCTGATAAAAGTCCACTGAGACTCATCCTTCTAAAATAACCAAACAGGAATGAGCTCAGAATATTTCTCCTAAAGGCAAAAGAACAGAGACAGCAAACACAAGTAAAGGCCTGTCATTGCTTGTTATAAGACAACAATATGCCTGAGGACAATACTGATGTATGGTGTGTATCTTCTTTTGTTTTTTTTATGCTTTGCCCATAAAATTTCATTTGTCTACAGTGTTATATATCTCTCCTGGCTCTCGCATTCAACAACACTTTTTGAGAAAGAAATGTAGACCAGAATTGTATAAATGGACAAAATGGGATAATGGAGCATGTACTGGAAATACTGTGATCACCAATGTGGGCGACATTACAATGCACTTCTCTAATTTCAACTTCAATTTTCCATCAGGTTAAAATGAAATCATTGCAAAGGAATAGTTTTATCGTTACTGAAAGTACCAAATGTTCAGGACCGAAAATTGTTCAGTTCAATTAAAACTCACATCCTTCATGCATACAGTGGCCAGACAATCTCAATTATACATACAGTTTCAGCTGTACACGTGGAGAGAGAAAACTATTCCTCTCGGAGGAAGTGGTTTTATTCTTAATCCAAACAGCATATTTGATTGAATGTAAAAACATGAACAGCACTCCACTTTAGTTTTCTGTAAGGTCATTCTGATACACAGTGTACTACATAGAAAGTAGATTTCATGAGCTTGTATTGTGTTTGTCTGAAACTTGTGTTTGGGTTCCAGAAAATCTAGATTTTTTTACCTCTGATGGCTGAAATGCAAATTTTGGAGACTAAAATGGTCACATATTTCTCTCCACTGGAGTATGGAATGTAAAGGTAGGAAAAATCGATCCCACAATAAAGCCCTTTAAGGCCATTGAGAGAGACCCAACCTGTTTTTCTGAGAGGCAATTATTTTGCAAAGCAGTAAGACAGCAGGAGTCAATGTAGCAACAGAGGGCTGAGATACCTATAATGAACAAGCGCAGCAAATTCCGTCAACTTTATGCACTCAAGGTACCACAGAACTAAACCCTGAGATCAAAAATCAATGGACACAATTGACTCAACTGAAACAACTACACAAGCCACTAAGTCCCTGGTATATAAGTTTGATAAACTAGTTAAAGTCTTGATAAACAGAAAGCTTTTCTGCAAGGGCTTCTTTTCTAATGGAATGCTTAGTTTAGGGACGTAACGGTAAACAAAAGTCAGTTCATACACAAGTTTAGAAGTCACTCTTTGGTGCGAGTTCAGTACAGCGGAAAAAAGGATACATTCCTTTTCATCTATTTTGAACAGACAGTCGTGTAAGTGTCAAAGACAGGCTGAATCCTCTTGCTGGGGACTGAGGTAACATTTTGCCCGCTGGCAACTTTGGTAAACTATTTTCATTAGGAAATAAGGAACATTTCAAACACTTCAGTATTTTTACACCGTATGACGAATACTCAAGACTTCCCCCAAAAGCAACAGCTATAAAACTGTAAAGCATCCCTTATGCTATGAAATTGAAAATACCAAAATACAAAGAATAATAAAGAATTAAACTAGTGGATCAGGAGGAGTGTTTTGACTAGTTCCACCAGGGCTACATTTAAACATTCAAAGCACTCAAACATTTGCCGATCATGCCTATCATCCCGGTGATCGGCACATCTGGGTGATGCCGTTGAATGGCTGTTATCGGGCGAGTTTTCCAGCTCTAAAAAAGTACATTACGTTTTTGATGATAGTCAATAATGTGAATAGCAGATGATTATTGTGTGCATTAAGGTTAGAAATAGGGCCAGGACACGGTCGGGGTGAGGTCAACAATATGGTTGTCCAGTGCTTATAATTTCAGTGAACACATTCTTTATGATGACTGAGATTTTAGAAGCAATACTTTTTGCATCATGTTACAAACATCAATAATTCGTTCTCTCAGACGGATAAAAAAGAAAAAATGCTTAAATAGGTTGCTTATGTTTCTAATTGCATTTACGTTTACATTTAATTTATGTTTCACAAAGCAAATATTTTTGATGGGCTGTGTAAGTACTGAAACAGTCTTCTCATTGAGTAGGTAGTTGTATAGCGGATAAAAAGGCTTTTGAAGCATTTATTTAAAATTATATTTTTCATGGTTTAATAAAAGTTGTTTCATCATTTTTTATAATTTAATTTGTGCTCATTCAAAGACAGTGTCATGAAATACCTAATGACTTTAAAACAGATCAGTTATTTATTCATTTTATATATAATAAAGAGGTCTTTGTTTCCCTGGCACAAAAGGGGAATAAATAACAGCAAAAACGAAATAAACAAAACCATTGGTTTCGGTATCGCCTATCGGCTAAATTGTTTTTTACACATCGGTATCGGTAGCCCAGAACTTCCCAATTGGTGCATGCCTACTTTACAGTACTGTGGGTCTATTCATTGTGCCACGGTAGACATTGGTATACTAGAGTGTGTTGATTTTCCATTTCTCTGTTCATGATGTTTGCAACAACAATAGCACGTCCTCTGCTATGGCAGCTATGGCCTTTTGCTGTTATCGCACATGAATCAGATAGTCACCCACGGCAGACCTGACATTTCTGAGAGACCTCTTAAGTGCCTGTGTTGGTCTGAAAAACTTGCGATAGCCATTGCACTTTGCACGCTGCAGTTGAATATTATCTTTTTGTTGTCTTTGACTGCGTGTCATCCTGGGTCATTCTTCAATCTGATTGACTTGGACTGACTGAATATTTTCTGCACATAATGTGGTCTAAACAATTTAATCTTTTTATCTATCTAGAATGCTGATCCCCAAAAAAATGAGAATAGTTTTTCTTACACTTGGAACTTGGAGAGGTCTGACAGCACAGTGTGCTTAAAGGCGTCTTAAAGTCTTTTGTTTTCCCCTTGAGGAATTTAATTGTACTCTATCATGCCTTGATCTGCTTCAAGAAACCGCACGGGACCCAGAAGTTGAATTTGTCACTACTGCTGCTTTACTTAACTACCATCCACCACACTGTCTTGCTCGCTGCTGTATCTCTGAGGCCAGATGAGCCTCGCTAGTAGAGCTGACATAAGCAAGATATGACAACACAGAATAGGAAACGAGGTGATGGACAACAGCAGTGTGAGCGGGGTTGTTAAAGCAATTTCTTTGGTTATTTAAGTTTCTTGTTTTGTCAGTGAGGTCCATTGCCGGTGAAGTTATCTTTAAAAGATATCCTCAGGTAGCCTCGCCATTTCTCCTACACATTGCCCACACCTCTGTAGAATCACTTTCACAAACTCCACAAGGAGGTAAGATTTACACTTTAAAGACAACTGTTTCAAATGCGTATGATTAGGCTACAACAACATCCCAAGTTGCTTATGCAAACAAAACCACAAGCCTGTCTTCCCTTTAGTGCACATTTAGAAAAGAATATATGCACAGTGCGATATGCATCATACTATAGTGCTGAATTGGCTTTCACACTGACAGCCTTCATACAAGTGGCTAGCTCTTTCTCTCACTCTAGAAGCCTTACACTGCTCTGCATCTCGGAACAACCATGTGTCACCCTTAAAGGAACAGTGGAACATGTCGGGGGATCTATTGGCAGAAAAGAAATGCAATATTAATAAGTATGTTTTTATTTTAGTGTATAACCCCCTGAAAATAAGACTCAATATCCATAGAAGAATGTTTTTTACTGCATTTTTGCTTTTCAGTGCCTTGTTATCCTGTCTCTGCAAGAACCTACCTAATCACTACTCGTTAAGTTCTTTGGGCTTTTCTTCTGCTCAACATCTGTCTCAAATAAATCAGGTCAATTATCAGTATACATCTAAGAAATAATAAATCCCAACTATAATATATCCCCAAAAGCATACATGCAATTTATACTGATAATAATCATCACAAAACACACTATTATTGCCTGACTCCATCATATATAAACCATCTGATTAAACGCTATAGTAATGTCAAAGATGACCGGTAACCAACAATATAAAAATGTCCTTAATCAAAATATAAACCCCACACTGCTCAAGCCGAATAAATTAAATGATAAAATTAAATAATTTATCGGGGCATATAACATACAAACGCGCAGCGCTTCCAAACATCACCGACCACAAAACATCACCGCGAACCTGCGTACCACCACAGCTCTATATCATGTTGTTTACAAATGATCATTATCACTCAAGAAAACTATACATACCATAGCGTCTCTGAGGTCATCTATACGCTGATGCAAGCCCTATTTTCTTGCAGCTTTACGCATTTTCCCTGCAGGAATGTCGAAAGAGACCCAGCAGGTCTGAACCCTGTTTATAGATTCCTACCTGGATTCCTGGAAGTGTGAATTGCAATCAATTAACCTGGCATCTCCTCCTAAACCTCAGGTGAACTCAGCTACTTAGCGCTGTCGTCTTGTGCAATATTTCATTATTGACCTACCAATACACACATGATATTTAAAGAGCAACTTAGATATGAAAAATAAAATGAAATAAAAATCACTTATCTTAACATTTTGGCTTTTGCCTTAACACTACTACCCCATGGTGCAAGCTGCAACAGTATGAGGATACATGTATTTCAGCCCATTCGCACGGCAGTTTGTGAAATAGTCACAAAATGTAATGTACTGATTTATGTACATAGACATGGAATTTTTTTGTTATGGTCAGCACAAAATCAATCCGTATATAATTCACAGAATTGTTAACTGGGAAGTATAGAGGGCAAACGCCACGTAGAGAGGAGGTTGGAGTGGATGAGTGGGTCAAAAAACACAGGACTTTCACCCAGGACACCGTTGTTTGTGTCCCTTGTGAAACCAGAAGACAACATTAATCGGTTAACGACCTTCGTTAACCGATTATTAACTGTTAACCGACAAGATTTGTGCCTCGCGTTCGCTGTGTGTCTGCCCGGCGTAACGACACTCTGTCTGTCCGGATTAACGATAGCGATTGCCTGATAAACAGTGTGTGTATTTGTGCTACCTTAGCAGCTCTAGCATTGCCGGAGGCTTCTTGCTCACAGCCACGCACATGCAGTCTGTCAGCGTGACTTAACTTTAACGAGTGTCCGTGTGTGTGTTGGCGGTGAGTGTGAGGTTGTTGGTGGCGTTCTAGCTGTGAACGTAAGTTTAGCAGTGTGTGTACAGTTTATTTGTTGCTGAATAAATGCTACGAAACTACTCCTCCACTCCGCTCAAGCGATCCCGAGCGAGCCAGAGACCGGAGTCGACTTCCTGTATCCTGCAACTCCGGCTCCGCCTCTTAAGGTGGGCTCTTAAGGTTGACCAGCCTTTCTCCTTAAAATGACGAGCCGCTCAGATTTTAATTTTTTAATTTTCTTTTTAATTAATTATAAATATTTCGTTTTAACTATTTTAACCGATGGCGTCAATCGGTTAAAATGCTTAATGTCGGTTAACGGTTAAACGGTTAATTCTAAACATCCCTATTCCGTACTTCAGCTACAGCACTTCCAGAGTTATTTCAACCCGAACCACGATCTTTTCCTAAGCTAACTAAGTGGTTTTTGTAATGTAACTTCCGTAGTTAAGTGACGCCATTCCCGGTGTTATTTAAACCCAAACTGCTATCTTTTCCTAAACCTAAATAGTTTCGATGGCTAAGCCCAACCAAATCGATCTATTCCTAAACCTAACTAAGTCGTTTTATTTTGACTGGACTGGAAATTGACACGTGTTTCACGTGTTGCTGGATATTCGTAGGAAAACACACAAAAAATATGTTGTTGAAAGTCGAGCTGAGCGTCACAAAAAAAGGGAAATTCATGTCTATAGACACAAAAGAAATAGATCAAATTTTGTGACTATTTCACAAACTGTCGTGAGACTGTGTTGCCTATTTACACCGTCTTGAATGAAAAACACCTTAAATCAAAGGATTAAACACCAATCAAAGGTATAACGTATTTGCCTTCAAAACAGTTCTTGACGAGAATAATTGCCTTTTGAAATGCCGATGAAAATCAGAACTTAGATGGAAATGAATTATTGCAATATGTACAATTTGCCTAACAGAAATAATCCTATGAAAACCAATTGTTGTCTTAACCTGAGGCCAGCAATCATCAAGGTTACTTACTTAGAGAGCAGCAGTGTGACAATGTTAGAGATACCAGAAAACTAGTGTTACAATGAATAACTTCTTCATACTGGCTTTGCCCTTTAAAAGACTTTACAAGCTGTAGTGGAGCCAAGGTGATAATCGCTATGACACACAACACAGCAGGCCATAAACCTGTGGCATGCACAATGTCACCTTTCAAAACTCTTCCACGCTAGGGATAGGAAAGTAAGACCTTGTTAAAAAAGCAATATGTAGCACTGACAGCTAGCGTTTAAAATGGATAACAGCAGTCCAAATTCAAAACATTGGAGCCGTGGCCCGTCCACTCCTCCGGTGTGATTGTAGTTTTCAGAATTTGAGGTCTTACCGCCTAGACATGACCGTGTTAAGCTCTGTCCAGCAGTAGTGGGAATCACTTCACCAACTGTGTGTCTCAAATACTGACCGCCTTGATAACCCAGCTGCACACGGACCACAGAGAGATGTGTCGTGGCTTTTCAGGTCAGGTAGAATCTACTGTTAACATTATCTCTGATGATCCAGTTTGATAGCTCGCTTCCTTGCATGCAGAAGGCTGTGTTTGCGTGCCAATTTGTTTCGTATGTGGCAACGGGGAGTCGAAATGGTCAGTGGACAGGATCACACCGACCAAACCAAAAACAGACGTTCCGGTCCGGAGTGGAAATTTCAAAGGAGAACCTCCTGTAGCATTGTTGTCGGCCATTTTAGGATTTAGTACAGTAAATATATTACATATTGGTCCTTTGACCTCCTTCTATTTGTAGTAATTGTTATGGCAATTTGCTTATCTCAACCATCATACCCCAACTTACATAAAAAAATTCGAAGTCTCTAAAAATGTCCACAATTTGTTCAGAATCTAACGGTCCCCAGAGACGAGGCTCAAAAGTTAAGAAACAGTCGTTTCAGTTTAATAGTATGGTTTAACGGTCAGACGAGTGAGGTCAGCGCTGTGTGTTTGACTCCCTGAAACGAAGCTCGGATAGAGCCACCGAGTGCACGAACCCTCCTCTGGTGGGTTGAAAGAACCATTAAAAGGTCAGAACCCATTAAACCGGCAAACACATGCTGTAGACTGACTAACAGACACACTCGATGTGGAGCGTGAAGTTGTGCTTCACCAGTAAAGATATTCTACCAGAAAACTCAGCTCAGTGGATGAAGCAGAGCCCTGCCATGTTGAGGTTTTGATTCCTGCTGGGCCACTAACAGAGGAAACTTGATTATTATTAAGTAGGAAAGTATTTATTTATCCTCATTTGTTTTTTTAAAATAATCAGCGATAGACCCCTTCATTTTGGGGAACAGCGAAACTTTGGCACCCTGCAGTGTGTGATACGGCAGGAGGGGAAAGAAAGGCTGTGCCAGTTAGGAACAAAAAGGACTGCTTCCATCTCCAATATCCCTCTCATATAATATCTGCAATATCTCTCTTACCGTGTTACCAAAATAGTCAGCCCAGCCAGCAGGGGGCGACTCCTCCGGTTGCTAAAAGAAGTCTGATTGTATAGAAGTCAATGTGAAAATGAAAATGTATTACCTCAGTAAACATTGTAAACATGAGTTTATGGTCCCAATCGCTAGTTTCAAGTCTTCTTCAATACAGCATGATGTTCATTTAGTAAATTATGGTTTCATTTAGAGTCAGATAGACCATAAAACAGGGGATGCTTTAGGGCGGGGCTACCTTGTGATTGACAGGTCACTACCACGGCGTTGTCCATTCTGGGAGTTCTCTGTGTTTTTGCCTTGGGACTTTAATCCTTTCACGGTGTATTTTTTGGTCATCTAAAAATCTTTGGTTGTGCTTAGCTCCACCCTCTTGTGTCACTTCTGGTTCCAAAAAAAACAAAATGGCGATGGCCAGAAACCAAGATGGCGACAGCCAGAAACCGAGATGGCGACAGCCGAAATGCCAAACTCAAGGCTTCAAAACTGCAGTCCACAAACCAATGGTTGACGTCACGGTGACTACATCTACTTCTTATATACAGTCTGGGGGCCCTATCTTACGCGCACAGCACAACTGTCACTGCTAGTTTCAGACTGACACATTTGTCATTTTCACACCCAGCGCCCACATTGTGTAACTAGCAAATGTACTTGCGCCCATCAGTGCGCCCATGAACATGTTGGTACTCAAGTACACAGTAACAATTTATGTTTAGGAAAACACAAAATTCAGGAGGCAGATGATAATTCAGAATATAATGGAATATAATGAAGTAGAAAACTAACGGGACTCTCTGATTGGTTCAATTCCTGTTACGCCCAAAAGACAAAAGTGGAGTTGGACACGCACTAAATACACTTTACACCAGCCGCCATAGGCCTTTGCTGAAAGGTGTGAAAGCCCCTCTCAAATATCTGAGACTCAGAAGCATAGGAATGCTCAATGAGCCATGGCACCTCCACTTCTTCTCAGATTCAAATGTAAAATTCATCATTCCAAAGATGTGGATTCCTCCTCTCCAAGTGTGACAAGACACGAGATACCTCTCACATCCATAGACGACGGTCTCCCAGCTGTGTCACATTTACAATTGCCAGGTCATTACAGTAGATTTCTCTGTGTGTGAGTGTACTGTACAATTTCTCCTAAGAACGGTGCTTGAGAAGATTATTCCGTACAACTCGTTCGTACTATCATCTCTAAACACTGCCTTTTGAATTTCTTACCTGAAAGGCCACTGATGACATACAGGAGGAGAAATGGTTTCCATGGTGACCCCATACTTGTTGAAGAGGGTCCCTTCTGCAAGAATGTTAGCAGGTCTGCTTCTTCATTAAAGCTGTGCCTACAAACAGAGAGAGAGAAAAAAAACACACCAATTGGTGGGAGGTTATTCCTCTAGCACTCTAGAACTGTCAATCCAAATCACTGTGCTAATCTCACCAAATGAGATCTTTGCATTTTGGATCAATAAAGGCTGGGTCATAAAGGACCCCCCCCCCCGTCCCCACTCCACTATGTCATGTAAATAGTGACCTCACTGTGCAAAACATGGAACAGCAGTTGTTGTTACCTCTGCAGTAATTGATGTGAAAAGAAAGAGCAGCTCTGTGAGGTCAACAGCGCCCGTCTATTTCTAGTTATTTATGGAGCATACTCGATGTGGTACAAAAGCATTATTACTATTCAAAACATAATTTCTAAATATTTCATATAGATCATTAATGCATGTTGTAGGTCTCTATCCTTCCATGGGTTCTCCATAAAAAAAATATGCTCAAATCATAACATGTCAAACTGCAGCCCAACAGGCAGCAACAACAGCTGTCAGTGTGTCAGTGTGCTGACTTGACTATGACTTGCCCCAAACTACATGTGATGATCATAAAGTGAGCATGTCTGTAAAGGGGAGACTCGTGGGTACCCATAGAACCCATTTACATTCACTGATCTGGAGGTCAGAGGTCAAGGGACCTCTTTGAAAATGGACATGCCAGTTTTTCATCGCGAACATTTAGCGTAATTGTGGAGCGTTATTTAGCCTTCTTCGCTACAAGTTAGTATGAAATGGTTGGTACCAATGGATTCCTTAAATGCCTGCTACAATCTAAAAATTGTGAGATGCTTTAATGCATTAAAGGTCCCATATTATAAAAAAGTGAGATTTTCATGTATTTTTTATTATAAAGCAGGCTTAAGTCCTATATAAATACTGTGAAAGTATGGAAACGCTCAACCCACAGATAAATACACACAGCCGTATTCAGAAACTCTGCATCTGAAACAAGCTGTCGGGATTTCGTCAATTTGTGATGTCACAAAAATACAATATTTAGACCCGTAACACAGATTTAAACGTAAACATTCTAAATGTGTCCCAGTTTATTCCTGGTTGCAGTGTATGTGAATGTCATCAGCTGACAGGAAGTACACATGGACCCAAGCTGTTGCCTAGCAATGCAATTCCGTTGCAATTTCATCGCAGTTCCGTCGAAATGCACCAAAACGGAGTGTTTAAGACAGAGAGTAAATACAGGCATATTCAGACCGACAGTATGAGGAAAATATATATTTTTTTTTTAACATTACAGCATGTAGACATGTTCTATTAGAAACACTAAATACAAGTATGAACCTGAAAATGAGCATGATATGGGACCTTTAAAGAAATTAATGGCGTTAACACAAATTTGTGCTAACACAAATTTGTGTTAACGTGTTATTAGCGCATCAACTTTGACAGCCCTATTATATATAAATACTGCACTGCAATTCATTCCAAACAAAATGCAAAACAACCTACAGTTGAGGCATGATATTTTACTGCTATAAGCATTACTAGCACCTTTGTAAGTTCAGCATCAAACCCTGACCACAATAACAAACACTGATATTCAGGCATCTATGTAAAACGCCGCATCTGGACTTACGGATGCAATTCTATTGGCAAACAATGCTAATGGCATACACTGCTGGTGTGTATAAAGAGAGTGAGATCTGCTGACCTCGTTATTCGCCTTCAGTGCCATTCATCTCTACACAAAGAGCAGTACCTCTCCATCTAGCTGATATTTTCTCTATGTCAACATGTTTGAATGTATGCTCTCTCTCTCATATCTCACTAACAGGCTCTCTCATCTTCATTTAACTTGCCTGTCATTTAGATCATTAATGCAGTGGCACAGACAGCTCTGTGGGTTGAGGGAAGCATGTCCAGATCCAGCAGGAGTCGTCTCACATTCATCATTTATGCCTCTTTGTCTTCGCCTCACCTCATTTGTTCCCTGCCCTCCCAGAATGTACCAGCAGTAGAACTGGTGGGTTAAACAATTAGTGACTTAGCAATTAGGCTGTTATTTAGAAAGAAAGAAAGAAAGAAAGAGGGATAAACAAACAATTATCCATTCCCCTTCCGTGTAACATAAGCTGTTTGTGCTGTCTTTTTGCAGGTCTTTTCGCCATGTGTAATCTGCCACTCTTCTCTGTAAATGTAAGTCTTTTCCTCTCCGGGTGGAAATAATTGAACAAACTTTTTAGTTTTCACTGTCTTTGCTCACCGATGCAAAGAAATAAACAGCTGAAGATCTGCTGTCTAGACAGCTGTCTTCACAGGCTCGTGAAAACTGCTCTCCATTTTGGAAAAGGTTCTCACCCTCCTTCACACCACTACGACCTTCCACTTGCACACAGCGGCATAAAAATAAAGCGTACCGTAGCTGTGTGATAGAACATGAGCAGATGCCTATTGCATGCATTAAAACGCACGAGTCAACCTCAGGAAAAGGAAGCCTTCCTTGTCCCTTTCTTTTCAGCACTTTGCTCTATTCTTGGCTGCACAGGTCAGCTTGTTGTCAAACAAACCCCTGGGTACGTGCTGGACTGAACAACTTCCACATCAGCCTTCAGTTGGAAACTGGAGTCAGAGGCACATCTCTTCCTACAGAAATCCACCAGCAGCTTCTCTGTTTGATCATCTCCGGCCTGGCAGGCCTGTGGGGTATTTTTTACAGAATACAAGACAAAAGTTCTTCCAAGACCATGTTCCCGTTTGGAGTATTGTCATAAAAATGAACATTCTGCATGTTTGGTTTGGTGAGCCAAAACCATTCAGCCGCAGGTTCTATAACACACACAGACATCACCTGGAAATCTGAATTTGTCTTTTTCAAGTGAGACTGCAATCCCCCAAAACATGTAAGAAACAATTCTAAAAGGAAACATTTCAAGTGAGGAAATGTGTTGTGTATTTCAGCCATGTTGCAAAAGCTGACATAACAAAATGGATTGAGTTGCAGGTGCAGTTTTGACAGGTGCTTATAATAAGTCACAGACCTGCAAACTCTAGAGTGGGTCTAGAAAAGGTGGCAAGATACAGAAATCAGGTAGGTGGTAAGTGAATTTTAGACGCAAATGAAGCCTTTGGGGGCATTTTGAGATTAGAATACAATGAGGAATATATCTTATTTTGATAAACAAATAAGTAGGACTGTCAACTGCTTAAAATAGATTAATCACACATTTTTGTATCTGTTCAAAATGTACCTTAAAGGGAAATTTGTCAAATGTATGTATATATTTATCACTGGAAATCAGCTAACAACACAAAAGCTAGTTGCATTGTTTTTTGTCTTTTCTTTCTGTTTGAAACAGCTAAATGTATGATGCTGCTAAGTGAGACGCTAGTGCTGCAACGAGGACACAATCCCTCACCAGCTTCCCATCACGAACACTGATAATTGTTTAGAAGTATCATTTTTTTTTTGATTTCTTTTAACAGTTGATGATATAATTCTCAGAAATTCAAGTGCCCAATACATCCTCATGTCACATTGTCCTACAGTATATACAGTATATCAACAATATTTGTCACGCACAGCCGATTAACGATGTGATCAGTTACACTGCTTAGCCGTCAGTCTGACAGCACAACGGATAGTTTGATGTTTTTTTCTGACAAAAAGCGACACACTGAGCTGAAATGTTTCACGGCTCACACACAAGCATGTGAATGGCTTATTTACGGTTTGGGAAGAAGGAGAAGAGGAAAGAATCAGCTTCAGATTAGTATTGGTGTCATCATATACTCATTGTTATATCAGTCTCGAAAAAGAAAAAGTGTTATCAAATAATCTCTCAAATTTGAAATTGTAAAGGTAGAAAATACATTGTATTGCTTTCTGCATATCAGTTGTAAAGTATAAGTCCTGATTACAGTAAATGTAGATGCAAAATGTTTAGAGAAGATGCGTTATCTTGAAAACACTACTTCTTTAGTTACCTGTGACTTACAGTAAGCGAGGTTTGGGATGTGAATATCTCCCGTCTACTGTCAGTATTTATCAGAGAGCTCGGGTCCCTGGTGTGTATCGAATAAAGTTGGTCTGCACTCAGGCAACGTAAAGTTCACCCTCCTTGACTGCTCAGTGTCTCTCAGAACTCTGCCAGACATGTCCTTCGTGGTCTCAGCTTTCACTTTCCAGTCAACCATATATTTTATACGGGAGACAGAAATGGTAGAATTGTTTTTGATTCACGAGAGACGCATAGCATATAGAGCTTAGAGCATAATGGCATGAAAGAGTGGGCTCAATTAGGCAGCAGCACCTGCCAACGAAACATGCAATAGATGACAAGCAAAGCGTAAACATATCAAATACACAATCCACCAATTATACAGACTCAATTATTCTAATTTGAACATCCTTTAAATTATATTACGTGGCCACTGTTTTACACTTTTCACTAATGCACACAGGCTTAAACTACTGAAACTGGTCCAGGAGAGGAATCATATATCCAATTAATGTCATATCTGTTTCCCTGAAGGCGGAATCTCCTCTGTTTTGGTCTTTCATGTAGTCGTCTTCAAAAACAGTACACTCCATGGTACCCTGCAACCTTTTCTCCAGGTGTGTGCTATATAGCTGTGGAGCTGGATTCTGCCACTGCCACACTTCTGTCCAGGCGATCTCAGCCCAGCCAGATGGTTATTAATGAGGTCGTGTGCAGGGT
>CAKAKQ010033797.1:0-13597 GCA_916700675.1 Helicolenus avius
TTTAAAGTTCTCATAGAGCCTGTATTACGTAGTAAACAGCGATTGAATATCCATGTCTTAATGATTTGACTTAATTCCAAATTTGGAATTGCAGAAAACCTCCTAAGCCCAAATCATATTTTGCACATGATGACACAGCGTCTGTTTCAGCTATGAAAGGATTTGCTGAGTAATTGAAGGGATTGATAAGGATTAATGGGGAAGTCAGAGATCAATATCATTTCAAGCTCATTTACAGCACTGCAATTATTCTTTAAAGCAAAGCTCTGAATAATTTATCTTAATTGTAAATCGACCTATTGTAAGGAATAGGAATAAAACTTAGTGATGACAGGGAATCTTTGGTAATTTTGGGGGTATGGGAAACTCATAATTGCTTTGTTAGTCTTGTTTGCTTTCAGTTTATGCATATATCATTTTCTACAGTACTCAGAGCACTTAATTTCAGTAAAACAAAAACTAATGTAAAGTGTTAGGCAGATGCAAAGCAAAAAACATTACATATTGCATTGTGTACAATAGCATTAAAATGTGGATTTGGAAGACTAATTTGGATAAGTAGTACCATGCCTTATTAAAATAAATAATAAAAGAGAGACAGTGAGAGAATGAGTGTTAATTATCTTCATCTCTGGTGTCTTTAGTTTCATATTTTTTAACCTTTTTCATTACTGCTGTCCATCAAAACTGAAAAGTTTGATGTTCTTCTCAACTGTTTGGTAGAGCTGGGCATTTTGAGTTGTGATATGTTGCTGAACAATTAGGTGTATTGTGTTTATTTTCAGAAACAAATCTTTTCGAGTGGCTTCCTACCATGAAGTTAACAACAGAAAAATCACTCTTAGCATGTGGCCTGTTTTGTGGTGGAGTTTTTATTGGTAATCATATAATTTGATTTACTTTTACAGGATTGACTGAACACAATGATATTAATGAATACTTGCTAAAAGTCTGATAACTTTGTAGTACAATAATAATTATATAATGTCCTACTGATTGGGAGTCAAAGAATGTCCAATAATGCTATCACAAACATTTACTTCAAACAATTGAATATTGATTACCAAGTTGTTTTATTGTTAACGATGATTATTATAGTGTTATTTCATTGCACATTTGTTGATGTTAAGATATAAGTATGATTGTTGGACTTATTTTATAAGGTTCTCAATGAAAGTACAGTTAGTCATCAGGAAAATCCAAGGTGATACTGATAAGTGTTAAAATGATTAATCAAAGCCAAACTTGAGCACAATAATATGTCAAGACCTTAACTAATCTCACTCTGATGTTGCAAATCCTGGCCAAATGCTGCATCTTGATTGAAGTGTGCTGGAAATACTTCTAGGAAAACAAGTCAGTGATGGTTTGAGGAAAAATTCAAAATGGGTTTCATTGTCCGAAAGACAATGGTCTTGATGGTGGCCCACCTCACAGATGATAAATATTGAACTGCAGATTGTATTATGATGTTTTTATAGGATTTTTCCTTTTATTCTTCTTTTAAAGAAATATATTTCATGTTCGTGAAATATGTAAAATCTTTCATTTCTTGTTTTTTTCTTGTCCATTTGTAACCGATGTGTAACCGAAAAAAAATATTTGATTTCAATTTAATGTAGAAACATCATGCAGTTTGTTAAAAGTGTATGTTTACTGTAATTGTATGTTTAGCATAATAGAGAGCTCCAGTGTTTGATAAAAAAAAAGTAGTCTGTTCAGTTGAAAGAAAATGGTTTCTGTCTTAGTGAGGAACTAAGAAATAATACTAGTAATACAACTACTACTACTACTGCTACTTTTAATAATAACAATAAATATAGTTGTGTTCTGGATGGAATCTTTTTTTTCTGGATAATAAATGAGTTACCTTTAAGTGACGTTGAAGAAAAAAAGAATTTGGTTGTGCAGCTATACTACTTTGGTGGCTTAAAAATTGCACACTGCTGACTATGTTTCATATTTATAATATCTCCAATCATTGAAGCACAGTTCAATGAAATGTAGAGCCTTTCACTTACTTAGCATTCTGTCAAAGAGCTCCAACATGACACGATTTGATTTACAGTTCTGCAGAAAAAAACTGAAGGGAGGGAGTGCTGACAGCTACCTATAAATATGGATAGGGCACTCAAACTGCAATCAAAGGATTCACAAATCATAGATTTTTATTTTTCAGCTGTCAATACATATGTGCAGGGTGTATTTTCCAGACCTCTCATGGAATTTTAGTTCTCTACATCTTTCAGACAGGGCCCAGCTGAAATGCCCCGAGCTGTAATCTGTAGCCTTGAATCCGCGGTACAGAAAGAGTCTGATTTTACTTTTTACTTTTTCACAGAATAAGATGTTATATCATCACCTAAACACACACTTGAGAGCTGGCACTGAAACGCACGTACACACACAGACCGACTTCTATATTACCAACAGTGGACTACCATACTACTCCCACCAAGTGTGGACATCTGTTTCTGGTTATTTTGGAAAAATAAAAATAGACTCCAAAATTTACTTTGAAGGTCTTTACCCTGGATATTACTAAAAATGTGCACAAACACATAAAGGTGAGTAAGCATCCACCTCACTCCTCTACCTCCTGCTTCCCCACAGATCTCAGGTAGCAGCCAGTGTGGCAGTCCAAAGCAGATGGAAGCTAAGGCTTCCACAGACTCAGTCCAACTGGGTTTATGAAAGCACATTGGATCAAAGGCAGATGTCTGGAGATACCTGTGCAAGAGCAGACAAAGAAAATAAAGTATTTTATAAAATAGATAATACAACATGAGCCCGAGCTGAGCATTTTGTACTCAGGTTTAGATCCAATCCAAAGCCCTTGCACTGGTGCCTTTTTTTTTTACAGGTATCTGACAATTCAGTGTTGGTTTCTGTGGTCAGAATCTAGGGAAACAATAGCCAAAACGTATTGCATTGACATGACAAAGGATCATGATTTTTGCATCCTTAATTTAAAAGTTGCCATTCAGGTGCCAACCTCCAAGTCCTAGAAGTTGTTCAAAGAGCAAATTAAAGCATTGCAGCACACAAGCAATGCCAGCTAGATACAAAGTAGAGGTAGACAGATTAATCGGTTTGGACAATTAATCAGCGGGACGTTTTAGAAACTATTGTTATCTTCGTAAATGGGATCCAATAGTGGTCGATGGCTGCACAGCCTCCACCAGTCACGTGGTCGCTGTTTTGCATGGAGGCTCATACACAAAGTAATGGTAGAAGGGGAGAAAAAAGTTATTTCTTTATTATACTGTATAATGCAACATTATCAGCTCGTCGTCCATGATACAAGACAGGCAGACAGGCAGACAGGGAGGAAATGGAATCATTCGCTGTTACTTTTACTTACCAATTTGGCTTTCTCTCTTCCAATAATCCAGTCATGTAACCATCCATTCTTGAAATGAAATTGCAAACTTTAAGATCCTCCTTAACCCGGGAATATGCAAGAACATAAATGGTTTCTAAGAGTGGCATTTAACATTGTAACATGACACACAACACAGCCACAGAACAGCGTATTATCGCCCATTATAAATAAATAGAACATATTCCAACGATGTTATCCACCAAATCAGGATATTATTTTACAAATGATTACATTCATAGTGACAGAAAACTGATTAATCAAAAATGGCGTGTGAAAAAGTAGCCGAATAGGGTGCTGCAGAAGTAAAGAAGATAGTGGCTTATTAATTGGCTATCGGCTTTTTCCTGCTCCAAACTATCATTATTATATCGGCCTTTGAAAAACCCAATTTCGGTCTACCTGTATTACAAAGCCTCATGTCGCATGTTTTCCAAAACAAATTCGGTAAACAAGAAAAGTATTCTAAAGCACAAGTATGATCCTTGAGCATAGCTATGAAAGATGAATGAGTAAAGAGGAGAAAACGAGGAACTCACCTGTGTACAACCCTCAAGCTTTGCAGCAATGGAGCGAGGAGGGTTCAGAGCAGACAAGCAGTGTGCTAAATACCTCAATGACAAGTGGAAAGCTTTGCGCACAGCACGTACTTCAGAGCTGGAGGTGCTGGCAACTGCACGATGTACCTTAGTCAGAAAAGATAAACCACACGTGTTTGTGGTAGTGACAGCACACTCAGCCCAGACTCATCAGGTTCATGAAAAGGTGCAATGGCCAAAGGCTGTAACAAACACTTGTGGCTCATCTTCTCTGATTATCTGAAGGATGGATGCCATATTCGCTTATGCTCATGGATTATTGAAACATTTGCTTTGACAAAAAGTCATATTCTGAAAAACAAAACAAGGTGCCTCATGGAAGAGCCAATTAAATAGATTTCATCTTAAATGGCTGCTTTCTATGGACAATTTAAAATGCCAAAATAAATCAATTGTTTATGTTTGTCATTAATGTTTCATATTGGAAGAAAATAAACATCAGCTGTCCAATCACAGCTTGGGAACAGGACCACGGTCAGACAGCCTCCACATTAAGCCAGTTTATTGTGGGCTAGATAGCCTGAGGGACACTGCTATTGATTGTACATTTAGTTGCGTTTGTGATTGACTGTGTAGACTGTGCTGCAGGAAGCTGTACAAACAGACACTTAGAGGGATCTTCCACCCATCGTCCCACCCCCCAGCTGTGATTAGACAGATGATTGTTTTTCAGTTTGACATGGGTGATGGGTCTCCATCTCAAAACAGCAACAGCTCCCTTGTACCTTGTCATGACAACTAATGACAGTAATTTGCATATTGGCAGATATTGTCCTCTGCCGGACAACACTGGCCATGTATATTATATTTTTTTACATTTTATGGCATACCATCAAAGTTACAGGATAAGTCTGGTGTTATTCTATAATGTTGTTATCGTCAAGAAATTTTATAAAAGCGCCAAAATAACCAGTGTGTTAGTACTTCTCTCAACACATACATCAGACCAGCACATACGGAAAAAAAGTCAAGGTCACGCCCCCTTTGGGGGAAAGAAAAAAAACGGAAATTCCACAGAGTTTTATGCAATTAGACGAATATTTGGATTGCAATTTTGACAAATTTGTATGCATTCATCTCTTGTTATACAAACAATTGTTTTACACACGTCTAATAATTATTTTGCGACTTGCCTGAACCTGAGCATTTGTGATAACTTAATAAATTTAAGTTGATCACCTACATGCCGGTTATTGCTTATCCAAACTTCTTTACATATTTGATTGAATCACGTTGGTGCAACCAACTACACAGCAACTCATCGGCATGGCTTTATTGCTATTACCGGTTTGTTTAAAGTAGACATTTGGAGACCAGTTTCAACTTCTTCTCTTTACAGGATTGTTTTCCCTCAAAAGGGGGCGTGGTCATGCAAGCCTACTCTAAATAACGTATTGCTGTACTGATGTATTCCAACTTCACCAACAGGTCTACAGCTGTACTAGTCTGCATCTAGATACTTCAATTTAAAAAAGAGTCAATTGTTTCCTAAGCAACTCAGCTGGGCACTGTATTTTTTAGCAAACATCACTTATACAGGAGTAACTTCTGCATTGTTGGGGACTATTTTCATTCGCGGATTTGTTGTGCTAAGGAGTACAGGGGTAGTTTATGACTCAAAAATGAACTACATAGCCCGTGTTTGTGGTAATAAAAGAGCATGGCATCCAGTGTAATGGTGTGGCCCACTGATGTGTTTTAAATAGTATTTGGAAAACAATGTCAATGGCACAATGGAACATGCTATATCAGGCTTTGGCTGTAGGGAATAGTGGAATGTATTCATTGTTGGTTTTAAATCTTTTTACAGGATTTTTTGACAATAACACAAAATATTGAATATCATCAGACAAACAGTCATATTTCTTTGTATGTGCTAGCAAGCGCTGCTGATGCAAACTAATGAAATGAACTAATTTGCAACAGAAAGCACATTTTGAGAGAATTCTAATGGCATCTGGATTACATTTTTCATCAACAAAACAAAGAAATGATTGTAATGAATGTATCTGCTAAAACGCAAAACAGTTATTATGAATGTATCAGCAAAGTGTTCACTGACAACATAAATACATATAATTTTCCTGCAGTAACCCCTCTTGCAATACAACATTCACTCTTAGAAACTCGTACATGATTTAAAGTTTGAATTGTGTTTTTTGGGACACACAGTACTTTTTGAAAAAGTGAAGTATGGGAATATGGAAACAGTATGTACTGTATTGACATTTAAACAAATCCATAATATTTTTGCATGCCAAGGTTATTTTTTTCTGATTCCACAGACTGATATCACCCACTACTGACGTTATACTAGGGTAACGTCTGACAAGGGACAGTGACATGATTGTGACTGTAATGCAGATCTGCAGACTTGAAGGAGGATCTCTGTTATGTCCAGTCTGGCCGGCAGTTGTAGCATCCCTCCCCAGAGTGGTGACAGCAAGATCTGCTGGGAGCTGACAAGGCAAATCTGACTCATAGCTGCGCTGCTGTCTGCCCACCATGCTTTCCAAATGCGAATCACTATAAAATGCATGTATCACGATGGATTAATCTCTGAGATTCTGCTAGCCATACTCGCTCAGAATCAAAGATAATATTGAAAAAAAAAAACATGTATCTGATGAATATCTTTGTTTAATATTATGCTGTATCTGCATGGTTTATAACTTGCTAATGTGGCTAACATAGCGGCTAATAGTTGAGATATAGATGGAGATTAATAGGAATGCCATTGTTTAACCAGATCCTTCCCAAGCACAACAAATAAGTTATTCATTGATACCGCAGCTATAAATTGTGACAGTTCATGCAATGCCGACTGTATTTTAATGTCAGGTATGCAGTTGTGTTTGGATCATTAGGCCGACTAAGGAGCTTAGGCTAACAGCCAGGTGAAGGCTTAATCTCTAAGCTGTTTAGAGGTTTCGCCATTGAGAAAGCCAAATGCAAACCATGCTTGGCACTGTATGGCAGGGTGTCTGACAAGGAGAAAGCCAATTTCTCCACCAGTATGAGTGTTGACCTTATAGTTTTACTGGACTGCACAGACCACCAGCACAGACTAGATGTACATTATTTGTAAGGACGTTCTGATGCCATTTTTTCCTTTCCAATACCGATACCTGAACTTGCAGTATCTGCCAATATCAGGTACCAATCCGATACCAGCGTAATACATTTTTTTTATTTTCATTATTATTATTTAAAAGCTTGTTAGATTTCCCATAGTGAAATATTGCCAAATGGCTGACATTTTAAACTCTCTACTATCACCACACTGTTGTAGTTTACTAACGTCACTTGACAAACTACCTGCAATCAGTTCTTCTTCGCTTATCTAAAACAGTACTTGCTGGTGGCATCCATGATACATCCAGGGCAACAGCACAGTGAAGGCTACTGTTCTGGAGCGGTGAAGAAATATTGATTTGCGGTTAAACAAGTTGATTTTTTTCGGGGTTAATAAATAATGGTTTCGGGGTGGTGCGTGAACTGGCGTACTCTCCGATACCCAATCCCGAATTTTGGGCAGTATCGGACACATTTCCGATACTGGTGCCGGTATCAGAACAACTTTAATTATTAGTGGCAAAATGTTCCGTCTGTCTTTTAAATTGTGTATGGCTCCAAATGATTTCTGGTCCTGGCTCTCTGGCATTCAGCATTCATGTAAATAAAACATTAATATCCATCTTGAAAAAAGACTTTGAACCTGGACTTCAGCACAAAATACTCATCTGCTGCTGTCCAGCTTGAATGAATATGAAAGGTCCAGGAGGGAAAAAAATAGCAAGTGAAAACATGTGTTCCTCCTTCCTTTAGGAGTATGGGCTCTAGGCTTGGATGACAAATGAAGTTACAGGTTTAAGGCAGGAACCATGTCAGTCTTTACGTTAAAAAAAGAACTCATTGACCCGTGCTGACACGGTTGAGCTGGGTATAGTGTTGTTGTGGACGGAGCCCGAGCGGTTTTAGACAGAGAGGGTGTCATGCAAGCACAGACAGGTCATTTCCCATCCATGTAGGGGGGCAAAGCTGCAGACTCAGCAGTCCTGGATTCAGATGATGATGACAGCTATGGATGCACCCAGTTGGTTCCTCCACAAGGCCATTCCTCCTCATCAGCCTCTCAGAGGGAGAGTTCAGCCGAGTCAGCACAACACAGATAAAAATGTCGCTGTGTGGCCTCCTCTCTGTGCTTTGCTCTTCCATTCTTCTCTGCGGAGCAAAGGAGAGTTATGCATTTGCGAGAAAAGAGATAGAGAGTGCAGGAATAGAAGACAGAGACAAAGGAAGAGAGATCAGAAAGGCTATCCTTGTGGGACACACTCGCTCCATCTTTCTCTCTTCCAGCTCCTTTTGCTCATCAACATGGAGGAGCGCATCTGCGATTCTGGGTACTGACATTAAATCGCATTTCCAATTGTCTTTAACAATATTTTCAACACACTCTGGTCACAGCATGCGGCAGTAATGGAATTCAAACGACAGTGAACCTTCCATTTCTACGGTTACACTTGCGAATTCAAAGGTCTCAACATGAGCAACGCCTCATTTTGTCAGACGATCACATTCGCTTTACACAAGCCCTTTGGTGAGAGCTTTTATCTTTCGTCGTTGGGATGTTTTAAACATTTGATTTAGCAGAGTTCTGACTATGACTAGAATGTGAAGAGATAGCAGAGTGAGATAAATTAAACCTCTTAGGTTTTTCCCAATTTTGATTAATGGTTTTGGACTTAATTAACTGGTTAACCACAGCTTTGCCTTCAGTATTATAAAACCGTCAAACTATGTACCACCCTATCATACCTAACTTTTATGTGTTGTATGTGATTTCATGAGAATAAAAACATCTTTTAGGAGTGGGCTATTTTAGGTTGTCATCTTTTTTTTTAATGAAACAAAGCCAGTGAGATGCAATTGTCTCACAAATCAACTTGGTCTAGACTTTCTCCTCAATCTGTTTGGTATAGGTATCAGGGCTGTGTGGCCCCCCTCTGATTGAAGTCAAAATGTGAGAACAACAGAGGTGTTTGTGTCATATGCAAATTAAAACAAAACAGTCCACGTAAAGAATGCAAATGACCTGAAGAAGTCACACAAAAAACAGTTCAAATTCCTAAATTTTCTATGGCAACAGTTTCAAAAACACAAGACTGCTCTCTCTAAACTGTTTGATTGAGCCAGTGGAGCTTTTTAACAGCCTGAATTATCTGGATGAGCCTGCAGTCTGAAACAAACAGAGCAGGCTCACCTCCAACTAAAAAAGTATGTTTATGCATTGAAGTACGAGCAAAAGCTCACAGAGCCTGAATGCATCTGAGAAATGAGTCCTGTTTTGTGTTACTTATAGCTTGTGGGTGAACCTGTCACTCACAATTCAAAGATGATGCCCATGTAACTCCAGATTTAGAAACCAAAACATGTATTAACAGTTCAGTACTAAGCATCCAAATCAGAACATAAAGGCGGAGAAAGTAAAGGAACAGCATGGTAGCAATGAACAGCTGTTCTACATCTTGGAGATGTTCGCAAGACCACAAGCACAATTAAGAAGTTAATTAAATGCACACTGTTGGGTTTATCTTTAAATGAAAGGGAATAAGAGACCCTCAGCCCTGATTTGGTTTGTGATATAAATGAGGAGTTGATTATATCAGAGATTGTCTGTTCCAATTGTTCTTCTTTTTTATTAGATTAATAGAGGACATTGAGTTCAAAGTTTCATCAGCCACTTGTCTGCGTCTCTATACTATAGTTTTCTCTCCACTCTCCTGTCCTCTCAACCCCCATGATCTCTTCCATAGGGATGTCACGTCGATACCAATATTCTGAAAACACAACGATTCTCGTTTTTCTGCAGAATCGCGAATCACGCTCGAGACTAAAGGCGACCAATCATCCCAGGAATGATAGAAAATGTCTTTGATAATGCTACATTAGCCATGTTTCCATTCAATTTTCAAGCGAAATTAAATAAATCTTTTGAAATGTCTGGAGAAAAAGAAAAGAAATGGCAATTAGGCAATAAACTCTGCAAAAGAAGAAGTTGGCGCTATAGGCTACGCATGGCTGTAACCCGCCAGTGAACAGAGTAGAATAAGTAGAGGTTGCAAACTGGAAACAAAACAAGTCACCTTGACTATCTAACCTATTATCTAACCATCTACAAGAGAAAAATGTAGAGAGGTCTTCCGGAATTTTATTTCAAATTGTGCAGTTTTTAAATTGATCTTTCACGTCACTTAGTATTGATCATGTTTCATGCAGTCCAGAAACAAAGACAAGCATTTGCACCTTATGGGAAACAGCAGAAACAGCTGATCAGTCATGTGAGTTAAAGGTTTGCTATGTCAGAACTTATTGTGGGCATTGTGAATTATGGAATTTCATTGATATTGGTATTGACTACTACATTTCTGGTATCCTGACATTCTTCCCTATAGTGTGCCTCCGAATTTGGTCTGGCCTAATAGCAAGAACGGCACCACAAGACACGGCTCCACCAGTTAGAGGTGAATGATGTTGGCCCAGTATTGACTGAGCCTGTCACGCACTGTGATGACTCACGTTAAAGCGCCTTTTTGACTAAAAGGATTTGTAAAAGATGTGTCACTCACAGAGCGTTTCCATTCCTCTATCCCCCGTGGTGGGTCTCTTTGGATGAGAACAGTCGAACCATTATCTTTTCACTCTTGACTTATTGACAGAATGCTTGGAGGAGGGCTAAATGGAGGTTAGCCAATCACAGCTATTAAGGTCAAGCATATAAATATACACTTTTCTGACATGGTGATAGGCAGCGTGATGGGGCCAGGCTTTATTCCCAGCTGGAATCACATAGAGATCAAAGCAACTCATACACTGACTGATGTTGTCTTATTGAGAAAACGGCACCCTTTTGATGTCAAGAGACAAAGACTAGTAGAGCTTAGGGAGAACAGTTGGCAGTGCACATGTGAGAGTGGAAAAGCCCATTTACAAAAGTATATCAGCCAATCATTCAACACAGGTCGGCGATGAGTCAGATTCACAGCAGGGTGTCCGACTCTGAACGTCGCACTTTGCCTCTGAATCAAACAGCTGCGATGTGATTGAATTTTGCTTCTCACATTTCCTGAATTGGTTCCAATCCTAGTCGGTATCTGCATGATATTCACAGACCTGCCGTTCAGAGATGTAAATAGAAAACTGCATAACCTTCTTATCGACTTAGCTCCATCCAGGTTACAGTGCATTAATTTGTACCACAAGAAACAAAAGGGGTTCATGGTAAAGCTACAAAAGCAAATTATTATACCAAAAATCATTTTGTCAGTGCCCATATAAGCATCTTAACAATGATTCATAATAAATCCAAGTGCAAATCGGTGCAGTCTCTGCATTGCTGTCTTGGTGTCCCCAGGTCGCCACAGAGTCTATCAGTGGGCGATTGGAAATTTTAGTAGTTTAGCCTTACTAATGATGTTTTCTCACTTCAGAGTCTGTATCCAAGTTTGTTTCTCAAAGTCCAACTGAAATCAAATTGCATGTTGTTTTTTTTGCCTGTTACAGCATACATATCTGCTCTGTAAATCACTTGTCCTGTGCGCTCCTTTGAAGAAAACAAAATCCAGAAACCAAAGGGACAAAATTTATATTTTTAACACAAGAGCCACAGAAAAAGATCGGATAGGAGCGCGTGACTGAGATGTGCGTGGTAGGAGCTGGACTCAAAACGAGTTTGTTTGAGGTGTTATTTGGATCAAGCTACACGTAGACACACAAATCATAAGAAAACTCTAAGGCTCTCTTTTTAAACAGTTAAAATGCCTTTATTGTAGGGCTGTAAATCGATTAATCACTATGAATTACGTTATTGTATATATAGTTGATCACAATTATTTTCTTAAATAATCACAGATGTTTTATTTGTTCAAAATGTACCTTAAAGGGAGATTTGGCAAGTATTTAATACTCTTATCAACGTGGGAGTGGGCAAATATGTTTGCTTTATGCAAATATATGAATACATTTATTATTGGAATTTAAATAGCAACACAAAACAATGACAAACATTATCCAGAAACCCTCACAGGTATTGCATTTAGCATAAAACTAAATATGCTCAAATCATAACATGGCAAACTGAAGCCCAATAGGCAACAAAAGCTGTCAGTGTGTCAGTGTGTTGACTTGACTATGACTTGCCCCAAACTGCATGTGATTATCACAAAGTGGGCATGTCTGTAAAGGGGTGACTTGTGGGTACCCATAGGACCCATTTTCATTCACATATCTTGAGGTCAGAGGTCAAGGGACCCCTTTGGAATTGTCAGTGTCAGTTTTTCCTCGCCAAAATGTAGCATATGTTTGGAGTGTTATTTAGCCTCCTTCCCGACTAGTATGGCATGGTTGGTACCGATGGATTCCTTAGGTTTTGTTGTTATAATACAATTATCTTCACTCTAGCTTTAAAACTGAGCTCGCTACAATCTCCGAAAATCAATTGTGTTAATACGTTAAAGAAATTAGTGGCGTTAAAACAAATTTGCGTTAACGTTTTATTATCGTGTTAACTTTGACAGCGCTACTTTATTGTAATGTTACAGTCCTGTTAGACCTAAAAACAAATTCTGAAGCATTTTGGCATCAAGCTTTCGTCAGGAAATCAACCACCTAATGGAGCAAGTAGCCATTATATAATGGTATTCCACCAATAGGACTCATCCACTTGGGCATGTGTAGGTTGTAGACATTAAGCAAACCAGAGTACATGGCCACAGAAGAGCCACAGACTTTGAACAACAACCACATTAGTTTTCCTGCTAAAGTCTCCTCCTTATCTTTTACAAACACAAACAGGTCTTGTCCTGCACCTTAGCTTGTTGAACAAGCCAGCAAACAAACATTCAACAGGGAAAAGTGCACAGACTCCCAATAACAACATTGGAAAGTAAGCGGTTTCCGACACTGTTTGATGATCTGACAAGCACTCCTGCTTCCTCCTTTGCCACTTAAACACACAGTCATTATCCTCATGACCACATGATTTTGGCTTTAATAAAATGTAAACATAAATCTTGAGAAAATATATAACCACAACCGCCATTATTTCTGGAGCTTTGGATCCTATTACATGCTCATCCTCAGCAGAAGGAGTTTGCCTATAGAACTACAAACATAGATTGGTTTCAGATGCCAGTGGTTCTTTTTATGATGAGGATGGTTTCAGTAGACTAATTCAGTGAGACACCATTATCATACAGAACAAATATAGGCAAATGACCTTCTCTCATAAGCAGATGGTCCATTTTTTGCGAATCTATGTCACTGATAAATGTTACATTGCAGGCAGATGGCAGCGGACAAAGTTCTATCAAGCAGAAAATGATACAAGGTATTTCGCAGAGCTGCTACAAACAGATGTTTTGCTCTGTTGTCACCAGCAATGACCTCCTCAGACACATTATCATTAGATGCCAGCTCCTCTGACTGTGGCTGCCATCTTGAATTAGTGACGGCCTAGCGTGCAGAAGGCCTTCCTGTCTCCCTGTCATCTCTATGGAGACAGAGGAAGTGGATCTCGCCCACAGCTTGTGCCCACATTTCACATCTACTCAGCTTC
>CAKAKQ010033802.1:0-13966 GCA_916700675.1 Helicolenus avius
TGTTGCTGCAGGTCAGCTGGAAGACACCGAGAGAGGAGGGGTGTTACCGGGCAGCAGGAAGGCTGAGGATGACGGAAGACATTCTGCAGACGGATCACATGGCAGCAGCAGAGACAGAGACCAACAAGTGTCTTAATGTCCAGAGGCAAGAGACTCTGTTGACTTAAAGTGTAACCAGACCAGCCTGCAGGTTTCTCTTTATATCCTGTCACTTCTCACATCATGTCTTCAACAGTTTACTCCATCATACAGATATTAAACTATTTACTAGATCATGAACTGAACTTTGAGAGGACAGCTGCAGGACTCTGAATGTGCACCAACAAGAAGGATCCACTGAACCTGCAGGGACAAGATAACGGCGCCTCCTGCTGGAGGACCGCAGACATTACATAAAGCTGTTCTACTGTGTGGATAGTTCAGGACAGTCAATCTTGCTTTTGCAATATTCAGCCCGTATTCAGAGACTGCATTTGAAACAAGCCATCAGGATTTCTGTCCATTTGTGATGTCACAAATATACAATATTTAGACCATTACAAGGTTTTAAACGTAAACATTCTAAATGGATCCCAGTTTATTTCCTTTTGCAGTGGATGTGAATGACATCAGCTGACAGGACGTAAACATGGACCCGAGCTGTTGCCTAGCAACGCAATTCTGCTGCAATTCCATACAAATGCACTAAAACGGAGCGTTTCAGACGGAGGGTAAATACAGGTATATTCAGGCAGGCAGTATGAGGAAAATAAAGTTTTTTTTTAAACATTAAAGTTTATAAACATGTTCTAGTAGAAACCCAAAATACAAGTAAGAACTTGAAAATGAGCACAATATGGGACCTTTAAGGCCTTAGTGATGATAATAAAACCACCAGCCAAACCTCCTCCTCCTTTGTAAAACATATTTATTTAATTCTTTTTTCCAGTCTGTGTGATGCTTTTAAAACCTGAGCTGCTGTATTATCCCACATGAGGATTTAAAGGTTTAACTCTGTCACAGTGGATTGGTTTAATTGGGATTTGGAGGAGAAGGGACTAAATAGGAAAATTAGATGGAGAGAGAGAAAGGAGGTTTATTTTCCTGCAGCTTTTCTCAGCCGTGTGCTGAATATTGTCATTAATGCTCATGAAAAATAGAATATTATTACTGCATTTAAATCACCAGGAGAACTAATCCTGTAATTTTAAACCTGAACACAGAAGGTGGAGGAGTCCAGGTTAATTTTGTCTTTGTTTAGCACCTTCGAGCATGACATCCTCTTTTTCAGCACAAACTTGGCTATAAATCAAACCTCTCATTTTGTCAATTTAGTACAAAGCTGCCAGGGGAAAAAAAGAAACAGATTCCCCTAAAACATGTTCAAATCTTTGTTGATTATCCCTCAAAATATTATTTCAGAACAGTTCAAGGTTTTAAAAAACATTGTTTTAATATTTATACACAAAAAAAATACAGCAGAAACATGTAAGAAATAGAGTCCATACATATCACTAATAATACACCTGGTATAATAAAATAAAAATACACACATATACTGTACACGCATCCTGTTTTTAATGTGAAAACAGAGTGACGGACTAGAACCTGTGAGGTGTTCTGCAGTAGAGGAGTGCTGGTCTCTGATCTGTGGCTCTCTCTAGTGTTCATGAACAAACACTACATCCACAAAGTGACTGAACTAATGTGACGTCTCCGTCTGTCCCTGGAAAACAAAACTCTATGCAGTTTGTTTTTAGCCATTAGTGGAAATGTAGATTTACATTGAGGGTCCAAAAAACAGTGGTATTCAAATCATTTACTTAAAGCCCGTCTCCAGCCAGGTTTACTTCCTGTTTTTTGGTTAACGTTCTTTCTCAAATAGAGAATGGGGGTGTGGTTAATAGTCAGACATAATTCATTACCATGGACACCAGATTGCATCGTTTTCCAACCCAGTTTAGGCTTAACCAGTTTAGATGAATTTACTGTTTATAGACCTGAAATGAGACCAGAATTCTCTTCATCATCATCTCCTCCTGGTGAGGCAGCCATCTGGCTGCTGCTACACCGAGTAGCCACATAATTGTTTCTCCAAAAGGATAGCATCAATGTTAGCTTCTCTAACAGGCTAGCATCAATGTTTCTCCAAAAGGCTAGCATCATTGTTTAGCTTCTCCAAATGGCCAACACCAATGTTTTTCCAAAAGGATAGCATCAATGTTTCTCCAAAAGGCCAACACCAATGTTTCTCCAAAAGGCCAACACCAATGTTTCTCCAAAAGGCCAACACCAATGTCTCTCCAAAAGGATAGCATCAATGTTTCTCCAAAAGGCCAACACCAACGTTTCTCCAAAAAGATAGTATCAATGTTTCTCCAAAAGGCCAACACCAATGTTTCTCCAAAAGGATAGCATCAATGTTTCTCCAAAAGGATAGCATCAATGTTTAGCTTCTCCAAACGGCCAACATCAATGTTTCTCCAAAAGGATAGCATCAATGTTTCTCCAAAAGGCCAACACCAATGTTTCTCCAAAAGGCCAACACCAATGTTTCTCCAAAAGGCCAACACCAATGTCTCTCCAAAAGGATAGCATCAATGTTTCTCCAAAAGGCCAACACCAACGTTTCTCCAAAAAGATAGTATCAATGTTTCTCCAAAAGGCCAACACCAATGTTTCTCCAAAAGGATAGCATCAATGTTTCTCCAAAAGGATAGCATCAATGTTTAGCTTCTCCAAACGGCCAACATCAATGTTTCTCCAAAAGGATAGCATCAATGTTTCTCCAAAAGGATAGCATCAATGTTTAGCTTCTCCAAACGGCCAACATCAATGTTTCTCCAAAAGGATAGCATCAATGTTTCTCCAAAAGGCCAACACCAATGTTTCTCCAAAAGGCCAACACCAATGTTTCTCCAAAAGGCCAACACCAATGTCTCTCCAAAAGGATAGCATCAATGTTTCTCCAAAAGGCCAACACCAACGTTTCTCCAAAAAGATAGTATCAATGTTTCTCCAAAAGGCCAACACCAATGTTTCTCCAAAAGGATAGCATCAATGTTTCTCCAAAAGGATAGCATCAATGTTTAGCTTCTCCAAACGGCCAACATCAATGTTTCTCCAAAAGGATAGCATCAATGTTTCTCCAAAAGGCCAACACCAATGTTTCTCCAAAAGGCCAACACCAATGTTTCTCCAAAAGGCCAACACCAATGTCTCTCCAAAAGGATAGCATCAATGTTTCTCCAAAAGGCCAACACCAACGTTTCTCCAAAAAGATAGTATCAATGTTTCTCCAAAAGGCCAACACCAATGTTTCTCCAAAAGGATAGCATCAATGTTTCTCCAAAAGGATAGCATCAATGTTTAGCTTCTCCAAACGGCCAACATCAATGTTTCTCCAAAAGGATAGCATCAATGTTTCTCCAAAAGGCCAACACCAATGTTTCTCCAAAAGGCCAACACCAATGTTTCTCCAAAAGGCCAACACCAATGTCTCTCCAAAAGGATAGCATCAATGTTTCTCCAAAAGGCCAACACCAACGTTTCTCCAAAAAGATAGTATCAATGTTTCTCCAAAAGGCCAACACCAATGTTTCTCCAAAAGGATAGCATCAATGTTTCTCCAAAAGGATAGCATCAATGTTTAGCTTCTCCAAACGGCCAACATCAATGTTTCTCCAAAAGGATAGCATCAATGTTTCTCCAAAAGGATAGCATCAATGTTTAGCTTCTCCAAACGGCCAACACCAATGTTTCTCCAAAAGGATAGCATCAATGTTTAGCTTCTACAAAAGGCCAACACCAATGTTTCTCCAAAAGGCCAACATCAATGTTTCTCCAAAAGGCTAACATCAATGTTTCTCCAAAAGGCCAACACTAATGTTTCTCCAAAAGGCTAGCATTGATGTTTCTACAAAAGGATAGCATCAAAGTTTCTCCAAAAGGATAGCATCAATGTTTCTCCAAAAGGATAGCATCAAAGTTTCTCCAAAAGGATAGCATCAATGTTTCTCCAAAAGGATAGCATCAATGTTTCTCCAAAAGGATAGCATCAAAGTTTCTACAAAAGGATAGCATCAATGTTTCTCCAAAAGGCCAACACCAATGTTTCTCCAAAAGGCCAACACCAATGTTTCTCCAAAAGGCTAGCATCAATGTTTCTCCAAAAGGCCAACACCAATGTTTCTCCAAAAGGCCAACACCAATGTTACTCCAAAAGGCCAACACCAATGTTTCTCCAAAAGGCCAACACCAATGTTTCTCCAAAAGGATAGCATCAATGTTTCTCCAAAAGGCCAACACCAATGTTACTCCAAAAGGCCAACACCAATGTTACTCCAAAAGGCCAACACCAATGTTTCTCCAAAAGGCTAGCATCGATGTTTCTCCAAAAGGCCAACACCAATGTTTCTCCAAAAGGCTAGCATCAATGTTTCTCCAAAAGGCCAACACCAATGTTTCTCCAAAAGGCCAACACCAATGTTACTCCAAAAGGCCAACACCAATGTTTCTCCAAAAGGCCAACACCAATGTTTCTCCAAAAGGATAGCATCAATGTTTCTCCAAAAGGCCAACACCAATGTTACTCCAAAAGGCCAACACCAATGTTACTCCAAAAGGCCAACACCAATGTTTCTCCAAAAGGCTAGCATCGATGTTTCTCCAAAAGGCCAACACCAATGTTTCTCCAAAAGGCTAGCATCAATGTTTCTCCAAAAGGCCAACACCAATGTTTCTCCAAAAGGCCAACACCAATGTTACTCCAAAAGGCCAACACCAATGTTTCTCCAAAAGGCCAACACCAATGTTTCTCCAAAAGGATAGCATCAATGTTTCTCCAAAAGGCCAACACCAATGTTACTCCAAAAGGCCAACACCAATGTTACTCCAAAAGGCCAACACCAATGTTTCTCCAAAAGGCTAGCATCGATGTTTCTCCAAAAGGCCAACACCAATGTTTCTCCAAAAGGCTAGCATCAATGTTTCTCCAAAAGGCCAACACCAATGTTTCTCCAAAAGGCCAACACCAATGTTACTCCAAAAGGCCAACACCAATGTTTCTCCAAAAGGCCAACACCAATGTTTCTCCAAAAGGATAGCATCAATGTTTCTCCAAAAGGCCAACACCAATGTTACTCCAAAAGGCCAACACCAATGTTACTCCAAAAGGCCAACACCAATGTTTCTCCAAAAGGCTAGCATCGATGTTTCTCCAAAAGGCCAACACCAATGTTTCTCCAAAAGGCTAGCATCAATGTTTCTCCAAAAGGCCAACACCAATGTTTCTCCAAAAGGCCAACACCAATGTTACTCCAAAAGGCTAGCATCGATGTTTCTCCAAAAGGCCAACACCAATGTTTCTCCAAAAGGCCAACACCAATGTTTCTCCAAAAGGCCAACACCAATGGTTCTCCAAAAGGATAGCATCAATGTTTCTCCAAAAGGCCAAAACCAAAGTTTCTCCAAAAGGATAGTATCAATGTTTCTCCAAAAGGATAGCATCAATGTTTCTCCAAAAGGATAGCATCAATGTTTAGCTTCTCCAAAAGGCCAACACCAATGTTTCTCCAAAAGGCTAACATCAATGTTTCTCCAAAAGGCTAACATCAATGTTTCTCCAAAAGGCCAACACCAATGTTTCTCCAAAAGGCTAGCATCAATGTTTCTCCAAAAGGCCAACACCGATGTTTCTCCAAAAGGATAGCATCAATGTTTAGCTTCTACAAAAGGCCAACACCAATGTTTCCCCAAAAGGCTAGCATCGATGTTTCTACAAAAGGATAGCATCAAAGTTTCTCCAAAAGGCCAACACCGATGTTTCTCCAAAAGGATAGCATCAATGTTTAGCTTCTACAAAAGGCCAACACCAATGTTTCCCCAAAAGGCTAGCATCGATGTTTCTACAAAAGGATAGCATCAAAGTTTCTCCAAAAGGATAGCATCAATGTTTCTCCAAAAGGCTAGCATCAATGTTTCTCCAAAAGGATAACATCAATGTTTCTCCAAAAGGCCAACACCAATGTTTCTCCAAAAGGATAGCATCAATGTTTCTACAACAGGCTAGCATCAATGTTTCTCCAAAAGGATAGCATCAATGTTTCTCCAAAATGATAGCATCAATGTTTCTCCAAAAGGCTAGCATCAATGTTTCTCCAAAAGGATAGCATCAATGTTTCTCCAAAAGGCCAACACCAATGTTTCTCCAAAAGGCTAGCATCGATGTTTCTACAAAAGGATAGCATCAAAGTTTCTCCAAAAGGATAGCATCAATGTTTCTCCAAAAGGCCAACACCAATGTTTCTCCAAAAGGCCAACACCAATCTTTCTCCAAAAGGCTAGCACCGATGCTTCTCCAAAAGGATAGCATCAATGTTTAGCTTCTACAAAAGGCCAACACCAATGTTTCCCCAAAAGGCTAGCATCGATGTTTCTACAAAAGGATAGCATCAATGTTTCTACAAAAGGATAGCATCAATGTTTCTCCAAAAGGCTAGCATCAATGTTTCTCCAAAAGGCTAGCATCAATGTTTCTCCAAAAGGCTAGCATCAATGTTTCTCCAAAAGGATAGCATCAATGTTTCTCCAAAAGGCCAACACCAATGTTTCTCCAAAAGGCTAGCATCAATGTTTCTACAAAAGGATAGCATCAAAGTTTCTCCAAAAGGATAGCATCAATGTTTCTCCAAAAGGCCAACACCAATGTTTCTCCAAAAGGCCAACACCAATGTTTCTCCAAAAGGATAGCATCAATGTTTCTACAAAAGGATAGCATCAATGTTTCTCCAAAAGGCCAACACCAATGTTTCTCCAAAAGGATAGCATCAATGTTTCTCCAAAAGGCCAACACCAATGTTTCTCCAAAAGGATAGCATCAATGTTTCTCCAAAAGAATAGCATCAATGTTTCTCCAAAAGGATAGCATCAATGTTTCTCCAAAAGGCTAGCATCAATGTTTCTCCAAACGGATAGCATCAATGTTTCTCCAAAAGGATAGCATCAATGTTTCTCCAAAAGGATAGCATCAATGTTTCTCCAAAAGGATAGCGTCAATGTTTCTCCAAAAGGCTAGCATCAAAGTTTCTACAACAGGCTAGCATCAATGTTGAGACTTATTTGAATGAAGATGTTGATGTCCAGTGGTTCTTACATGGTAAATCTGATGCTACCAGCTTCTAGTCCAAACCTTTTTGTGTTCGTCGTGCCATTAAGTATTTTTACAGCCGGAGTTTCCAGCAGTATGGCAGAGGTCAGGCTGTGTCACAGTCCTGGTTTAAGCTGGAATGAAGCAGCCCCGTTTTAAACTGCACACTACTGTACATATATTTGTGTAAGCTTTGGTGGCCAAGGACAGTTGAACAAATCAGTGAATGATTAATACACAAACCCAATAGTTTTGTTATGAAATCCTACACCCACAGTAGGTCCTGAAATCCCCTTTCAACCTGCAGAGAGGTACGCTGCCAGTGAAATATGGTTTTGCGTAACTCTGGGCAAAAAAACGTATCAACAAATGTTACGTAGATAACGGAAAAAGCCAGCAGCTTGTAACTGGGTTTGTTTTGGTTGACGGATACGGAACGGATATGATGTTACGGTACTCAGACTACAACAATAAAAGCGGTAACTTCCTTCTACCTCCACATCGATTCAAATGAAGCCATTACGTCTATTTTATATATATTACCACTAGCTTTGTTCCAGTTAGTGTTAGTTTTTTTTTTTTTTTTTTTAAGTTTTTGGTACCCTTGCCTTTACGATACCCAAGTTTCAATATCTCAATACAATTCTTGAGATTGAAGAATATTTTCTATTGAATCATTTTAAAGTAAAAATTGTATAAAACATGGCAAAAAATATCTCGTGAAAGATGAACAAACTGTTCAAATAAGTAAACAATATGATGACTCTCACCCAAAGTACTCAGAGAAGTTTTTGTCTGCTGTCACTAACTGACTTCATGTTCGTGTGCAGATGCTCTCAGGGGCCAAATATGCAGCGTCCCGATATCTACATCTTTTCATAACATATAAACCTACGTCTGTGCCCAATTTGTTTCTTTTATCTCAAAATGCACAATCGTTATGAATATTTCAGCTTGGTTTCCCCAGGACGTGTTCCTTTCTTCATTGCTCAACAGCCTAGCTGGCAACATATGCTCATTTGTAAGCGTTGGTGGCCAAGGACAGTTCAACAAATCAGTAAATGATTAATACACAAACCCAATAGTGTTGTTATGAAATCCTACACCCACAGTAAATACTGAAATCCCCTTTGAACCTGCAGAGAGGTACACTGGCAGTGAAATATCGCTTACCTAACTCTGGTAAACCAATGCAACTGGGCCATCATCAGCTTCTATAAAGGCTGACCGGCTCGGTGAAGCTCAGTCGTTCCGTGACGTGCAGCTACCATCTGAGATCTTGGTGTTTATTCCAGTTATATCCTGAATCTGATCAGCTGTAGCATCATGAATCTGTGGCTCAGCAGTCATCTCCTGGTAGCGGGGCTGTTCCTGAGCAGCTCGGCTCTGACACCTGAAGAATGCCAGCCCTTGGTCACTCCTTTGTCTCTGGCTGACCCCTCCATGGTAAGTCCTCATCTGACTCCTGACTGGGTCTTTGGGTTTGTTTATTAGCCGTTGAAGCAATATTTTTGGGAGACTCTTCCTCAGATCATGCTTCTCGTGGATTAGCATTAGCAATACATTTGAGTCAAGGCTAAGCGTACATTTCTCTTAAAGATAAATACACGACAACACGGCACAATGAAAATCTATTTAACCCAATCCTGCTAACTGTCCCGAGCTGACTGGCCACTGTCAGCCGCTCTTTGGTAATTTACAGCTGGCTCTGATGTCTCCAAAGCATTTTGATATATGATATAATTCCTTTTGGAAGATACATTTTGGTCTCAGAGACGATATAAAGTTTGACGAAAGTAAAGTTTGACCTAATCAGCACAGCCCAGGACACAAGTTCAAACTCGGTGTGCTCAGTTTTGAGAAACACCTAGTATCCTGTATTGTGTTATGTTAGGCTAAACATGTCCAAATTAAATTAAACACAGGACTTTCACCCAGAAGACTGATGTTTGTGTCCTCTGTAAAACCAAGTCAACCTTGACTTATTTTACCTTAGCTTTGTTACGTAACTTCTGTACTTGATGTAACTAACTGAGTTGTTTTACGTAACAAACAAACTTATTTTAACCCCAACCTAACCACGTAAACCTAACAACTAAGTAAACCTCTGTTGGAAGTTTATTTTTTAAAAGAGACTCTACATGTAATAAGTAGATATAACTTTGAAATGTCCTGTCTGTATGCAGACTCACCGTCCTGGATGAGGCCGATGACCGTTGTGTCATCTGCATCTTCAGCCCTATTTCCATTATTGAAAGATGTCTGTGCCTGCTGTCACTAACTGACTTCATGTTTGTGTGCAGATGTACGGCAGGTGGAGCATCATCATGGGTTACAGTGATCTTGAACTATTTAACGCCATCCTAAAGATAACTGAGAGCTCCTGGATGAATATCAGCGCATCACCATCCAGCCCCAATGGAATTGTTATTACTCAGGATGAAAAGATGTGAGTTGACAACAGTGCAACATTAACTGTACAAATACTCAACTTAATAACTTTTAAATTATAACTCGAAATCCAACGGGGTTCATGGCACAGGTTCATATCCTGTACATGACGACAAATTATGTTGAAGATATATGGTATTACAGACTAAGCCTTTAAAAAGAGTAACTGTAGAACAGACATGGACTCGTAAGTTTGAAGTGTTTATTTGCGAAGAAACCAGATGACACAGGAACAGCCCTTCCTTATATTCTTCGTCCGGCCGCCCCACATTCCAATGATCCAATGGTCACAAATTCCTTAGCATCCCCAAAGTCTTACACAATACCCCTGTGAGGACATCACAAACACCAGCTAGAGCCGTGCTTATAAGGACATCAGCCTCCAGCCAGGCCCGTGTGACCCCTTACACAATAATTATAGTTTTATCATAAGTGAGAAAACATTTTAGGAAAGAAAACACATTTAACCTTATTAAAACCTGCAAAAGGTGATCACTTTTCATTTTTAAGCCCATTTGTCTATCTGCTGCTCACTGCTATGCAGATGATACTCCGTTTTATCACTAAAACCTCTTGAATAAACTTAAGTGGTGTAAACACACGACAGCTGAGTTGCATCAGTTGATGTTCATCAATTCACCCTTTGCTAAGCTCCGCCGAGCTGTGTATTGGCAAGAATCTGGCGATACGATACGTATCATGATACAGGGGTTATTGCGATATGTTGCAATACTGTAAGCAATGTGATGTATTGCCGTTTCATTGAATCTAATTTTAGAAAAACTGTAATAGTATGAAGAACACATCGCCATATGCATAAAATCTGACTAAAAAAAAGTTCACTTTTTTATGCAATCAGACCAGTGTGATCTGCATTTGCATTTAGTCCCTATAACACCCAACATCATTACTTTTTGTGCAATCTGAGTTGATGTTTGTCATTTCACCCATTGCTAAGCTATGCCTGTTACTACGCCCATCAAGCTTTCTATCGTAGCACGGCACATATGTAGTTTACAATGAAACACAGTTTAATTTATTCCTTACGCTTTAGCTCTTGTGCTTTTTAGAAATATAGAAGGTAAACCAAAACGATCCAAATTCAAGTTAAACTTTTATTCATAGTAAATTAATGACTTCAACCCTATCTTACGTTGTGCGCCCGTGGGCGTGTTGGTCTTAAAATGAGGTGTGATCAGGTGCACTGTTGGTGCATTGCTATCTTGACGAAGAAGAAAGCAATTGTGCTATTGACAAACAAAAACCTGGTCTAAAGTCAATTGCACAGTATTTTCTAGCTATTTAAAGGACGTTTATTCAGATAGTAAAATCCGTTAACATAGTCAGGTTCACAACACGCGTCCACTCTGCTTATTACACAGCAGCGCTCTTCCTCCTCAGTTAAACAAGTTATCGGTGCTCAGATGCAGTCAGATGGAGTTGTTGATGCGTCAGAGGATTGGGGGACGGCGGAGGCTGAGGGTTCACCAGCCAACAACCACATACCTGTCCCTTCACTCCTTTCACAATACCCCATGGCAACGTTAAATCAGCACCCTCGTCAATGGACAGCGATAAATAATAAACGGAGTGACCGCCTGATCAGTAAACAGAATATGAAACTCCTCAATATAAGACAATTCTAGGGCTCTGCCGTACAGTTGGAAGCTTCATTCATAATGTTGACATTCAAATTCTAAATCAACATTTGAGTGCTGTGAAGATTTCTTTTTTTTTTTTGCATATCTACTCATTGTGTTTAAGCAGTATTTCAGCACAGTTGCGGATGAAGATCAGGCTACACTAATATTATTAGTATTATACTATTTGTAGAATTAGACTCCAGTGGTGGCAGTGTAGGATTATTTCAGATTTATGTGATCCAAACATTTCCAGTAACTCCAGAGAGTTGTAAAGTCCAAAATTCCCAATGTTTTTATCAAACGAAATATTCTGCTTAAATCCATATTCGTTGGCGTTAAGCCTTTCAAAAAGTACATTTTCACTGCAGGAAACCACTCGCTTCTCCAAGTTGCTGAATCTGCTATTTAGGTAGCAAGATGCAGATTCTCCTTGCTTTTAAAGGGAATAGGAGATGACACCCTGATTGGTTTAATTCATACACCCAAAACACACCTGTGATTAATTAAGAGACTAAGTACAACCCTTTTGTACTTGCGCCTTACATTGCGCCCAGATTATGCGCCATTTCACTAGCAAAAGTGGAGTTGGACACGTCCTAAATGCACTTTAGACTATGCGCTATGGATCGTGTAAATAGGGCCCTTTCTGTGTTGGTTTAAAGGTCAAGCATCTTGACCTCGGTAGTAGAAAACAGTCAAGCTCCACTTACTAGCCTTTTTCAGAGCTTTCAAACATATCACTCAGTCCTCATCAGTGGAAGGAATCTGAACTCACCTCTTCCTCTCGTCTTTTTTTTTCGCAGGAATGGAACCTGCTTTGGCTATAATGTCAACGCAACCATTGATGGCAACACTTTGTCAGTGCCATGTAAGTTACCTGATCTGATACGATACTGGAGTTTCTATGTGTTTGTTAGATCTAGAGAATACAGCAGGAGAGATCATGTTTCTGACTAATTAAAAGCTGCAGATTCATCACACATATTGATGCTTGTAGGGGTTCAATTAACTGAAGGACAAAGACAGACACAGCTAAAAATCAAACATTAAACTTTTGCTGCGTTCAGGCAAAAACTTCAAGAAGAAACCCGTTGACAGATAGCATCTCATTTTCTAAAATAGAAAAATTCCATCATGGAGTTTTACTAGCATTTCTAGCCACGTTAGCAACGTTGCTCAAGGGATGGTAATGTCTGTTAGTCCACCACTTTGGTCCAGACTGAAATATCTCAACAACTATTGGATGGATTGAGATGCAATTTGGTTCACACATTCATGGATACCAGAGGATAAATCCTTTAGCGCCACAATGAGGTTCATATTTGTAGTTATCAGGTGAAATATTTCGACAACTATTAGATGGATTGAGATGAAATGTGGTTCAGACATCCAGGTTCCCTCTCAGGATGAATTATAATATCTTTGGTGATCCTTTGACATTACATCCAGCGCCATCATCAGGTCAACATTTAAAGTGTAAAGTGAAAAAACATCCATCTTGACTGAGGACATTGTTGGATTATGTAAATACGAAATCAGTTTCCAGAAAGTTGACAATACACACGTTCTTAGGTTTTCAGTCTACAGTTTCTGTTTCAAATGGAGAATATTGTTGTTCTATTTCAAATGTTCTGAGTTTCTTTCTGTCCTCAGTCGCCAACATCACCTCGGTGTCCCACCTGCTGCCGACTTGTGACGGCTGTATGCTGATGAACATCAACAGCACTGCCAGAGACCTCGACAAAATATTTCAAATGATGAACATCAACAGCAACATTACAGGGGAGGAGGTCAAATTTCACGCTCTTTATCTGATGGGTAAGAAGGAACGAGCTTGAGAGAAAATAACACATTTTATATCTGAAACATTCGTCCATTTTTGTTGTTTTGTTTCCAGCCAGAGAGTCGACCCTGAAGGACTTGGACATGGAACACTTCAAGAAGCAGGCGAGCTGCCTCGGCTTCTCCAGAGAACCAGACTTCCTCTACGACCCCAAGAACGGTGATTCACCTTTTAAACTTAAATGAAACTATTATTAAATGATTAAATAATGAAATCAAGATGAGTGATGTCAGACAGAACTGATTTCTTTATCTCTGTCTTCCTCTCTGCAGATTTCTGTGCTGAAGGCGAGGGCATTAAGATGACGTTCTGAAGTTAAGGCCAATATTTCAAACTGAAACTTAGGAAATAAAGAGACAAAATGTGACTCAAAACATCAAATGTGTGGTCCGTATTTTTTTTTATAATGTAATAAAATGGTGTAACACCAAGGTTTTCAAACTGGGAAGCGCCTCCCCAGGAGGGTGTTGAGGGAGAAAGGTGAGGTAAAATCACTGCGTGAGGTGAAAGGGTCAGGTACATGCAGGTATTTTAACACAGAAAGTTAGATATTGTAGTTTGTCAGCAGTTGGAGCTGCAGCGGCGACACAGATCATGGTGCTGACTAAGATACCTTAAAACACCTTGAGACTGATAGCTTTAATTTGCATCAAAAAACACACTCCTTCTTGGAGTCATAACTCAGTCAAATCTGAACATGCAGACATAAACAACCATAAATCTACTGAGAAATCACAGAAAAAGGACACTTCAGAACGTGCCTGAGAATCATCATGTTTCTAAGTTTTCTGCTGTACCAAAGTAATCCAGTGATATTTGTCTGTACATCCATGGGTACACTACAAACAGGAGCTGATAATACATGATTCATCATCCTTTTAATGGAAACTATATATATATATA
>CAKAKQ010033804.1:0-12490 GCA_916700675.1 Helicolenus avius
GTAATAACAGCTTTCAAATAAAGCGAATGATAAAGATAGATGTTGTATGTACAAGGTATATTTAGCTATGACTGCCTCCGTCACTTGTAAAATATTAGGTGCAATGAAGCACTATCATTGATTTCATATGCTTCAGTCGGATAATGATACGTTCCCCGTGCTGAGGGAGATGAAATATGCATAAATATGGAGCTTTTAGTGTTTTTCCTCTCTGCCTTCTTGGAGTTTGCGTTTCCTTATTGTGGTGGAAATGTTCACCCACTTGTGCAGAGATTGTAAAAATCAATGCTACTCAGATAAGTATCTGAAAAGTCCAAGGAGTAGCTTAGCTGTGTTAACCACAAAGCATCCTTTGTGTTTTAAGAAGAAATCCATCACACTTAATAGTAGTCAAATCTAATGTGGTTGGTCAGCCGTGGTCCATGAGGTAACATATTCCTCCCTAATGTATTCTAATGGGAAGGCAGCCACTGCTGCGGGTGCTATACACATAGTTAATTGATGAATGTGGCCTATGAATACTTGTTTATGGGATATTGCACCAGACGGGGGGCTATATGCTACTTATTTTATGTTAATTGTCAACTAAAACAGTAAGATTATTCATTATTAAAGCTGCAGTGGGTAGAATTGGAGCAAATATGATTAAAAAGGTTATTTTTATAAAACGGTCACTATATCCCGACAGTAGTGCACAAGACAGGGAATCTGAAAAAATCATGTGCTTCTGTGTCCTCCGGTGCTCCTAACGGCATCTGCAGGATTTCACAGACCGGAGGAAAACAACCAATCAGAGCCGAGCTGGAGTCTGCCGTCTCTGAGCAGCTGTCAATCACTCGTGAACTCCGACCAAACGGTCAAACTAGGCAGACCTGACCAAATATGAATCAATATTCTGTTACTGTAATGCCTATTTCTCACCTCAAATGTGATCAGAAACATCTTGTATTGTACTGTTTAGCTATAAAATTAGCAAGCACTGCCCACCGGCCAGAGGAAACTTTCTAATTTTACAGCTAAACAGTACACTACAAGATGTTTCTGAAAACATTTGAGGAGAGAAATAATCATTACAGTAACAGAATATTGATTCATATTTGATCAGCGCTGCCTAGTTTGACCGTTTGATCGGAGTTTGTGAGTGATTGACAGCTGCCTCCGTTAAATGAGCAGCCAATAGGAACGCTCTCTCTCTGAAATTACCTGTGATTGGCCAAAGTCTCCCATCATGGGCTAGATTTTTTAAAGCCTGAAAACAGAGCCATGAGGAGGTGCAGAAGTCTCTCAAAACACTTGAATTACAATATGCTGAAAGGTTATTATGGGATTTTTGCCCAATGATGCCAAAAACATTCTGCCTGCTGCAGGTTTAAGGTTTTAAATGATCAGTGATTGGCTTTATTAGATATTGAACTCATTATGTTGAAGCAAGAATTTGGGCTGGGTCGAGCAGAGATGGCAGATATTTCCTTTAGCTTCATTAGCTTAGTTCATTGCAGATGACATTGCCCCAACCAGCAGCGTAAGTAAGGGTGCAATAATAAATAGACCTGGATCGATATATCGATTCAATGATCAACTATCCACTGTCATTTGATGCAAAGTGAAAACTTCCATACATATCGTCATCTTTAAGATACGTCTTTATTTTGAAATTCTTAACAGATAAAAAACATTTGAACTTAAAAATTAGAAATGTGTCACTTTATAGTGAATAACAGGAGGTCTTTTTCAATTTTCTTTTAAGAATATATATTTTTTTCATTTAAATGTCATAATTCATAATATCATAATTTAGTTGCTTTTTGTGAGTTGATATAAATGTAGCTGATTGTGTTAAATATATATGAAATATGATATTGATCACAGGCTCCTGAATTTAATCAGGATGAAATCGTATTGTAACAGACTTTGTGAAATCAGCAAACATCGTAATGTTGTCCAAAGAATCGTGATGTCGCATCGTGATGAAACTTATAATATATCACTAGGCGTAACCAGACCAAAACGGTGCAAGTAAACTTCATTTTGGCTTGACAAACACCCTTGTGACGACTCCCTCTGGCACACGTCGACAGAATTTACACATTATTCTCAGAAGTGCATCTGAGCCAGATGGTTCCTCTCCAATCCCTCAGCAGCAGGACATTGACATGCATCGCTGTCAAAGACCAAGAGACTGTGAATTACACCGAGCGGGACAGAGATGCACACGCAGATTTACTCTGGCTTCACACATTACTCCAAACGTCTCTTTACTTTTTCTCTCGAAACTTCTCTCTTCATTAATCTTACAGATAGGGCATTCAATATTTGTGTGTGTTTATGTGTCTGTGTGTCTTTTGAATGTAAAGGCAACAAGTCGCTTTTCTTTGAGATGACGGCCCATATCAACAAAAACTTTTATCTCCACGCCATCTTTTTTCTTAAAAATAAGTCTAAATCAATTGAATTCCTCATTATACAGCCATGTAAAAAGACATTTTGGGAGAACTATAAATATTCTAACTGTATCACTCTGAAAGGGGTTCCCCGCTGCATGTAACAGTCGATGCCGCCTGCCTCATTCATTTTAATAGATCAAAGCACCCAGGCAGCTGTATTTCTCCAGGGGACAGAAGACGGACCGATCTATAGTGCCTCGTGGAACACAGTTACTACTCTGTGTGTCTGTGTGTCTGTGTGTGTGTGTGTGTGTGTGTGTGTGTGTGTGTGTGTGTGTGTGTGTGTGTGTGTGTGTGTGTGTGTGTGTGTGTGTGTGTGTGTGTGTGTGTGTGTGTGTGTGTGTGTGTGTGTGTGTGTGCTTATACATGAAGCCCTCCTGCGTTGACAGAGCTTTGTTTTTGTATAGTACACTGGGCTCCCGGGGAGTGTTGCAGTCAGTTTATATGCTGCCAGGGATGTGACAGTGTTATTTATTTCTCCACAGCACAGAGTTCATTCTCATTGAGATATCACCTCTTTTCTGAATCCTTATCATACGGATGAACCGGAGCCGGTTTCACCAGTTTTTCTTAGATTCAAACTTAACCAAGATTTTGCAACGTTTTTTGTGCGTTTTCCTACGAATGTCCAACAACATGTGACGCACGTGTCCCTTTCTGCTTATTACAGGCATACAGTCTTTTCAAAATAAATTTACGTCTTCACAACTTGGTTAGGTTTAGTCAACAAAAGTACTTAAGTTTAGGAAAACGTCGACTTGTTTAGGTTTAGGAAACAAACTACGTAGTTAGGTTTAGTAAAAGATTGTGGTTTGGGTTAAAAAATACCTCTTGAAGCGGCGTAACTTAAGTACGGAAGTTACATGACAAGAATATCAACTTGACTTGGCTGACTTGTTTCACACCAGGTACGGACACAGGTCTTTAAACCCAACCATCCAGCCCGACCTCCTCCCTATGCAGCGTATGTGTGAGAACAACCTAAGATTTTGTGGTAGTTCAGTTACACATTAAAACTACGTAAGGGTTGGTTGTAGTGTGTAGTTGAGTACAGAGTAACAAATCCATGAGTTCAAAGGTTTATTAGACATCTCTAATCTGAGACAGGATTTTACAACTCTGGAAAGTTATCGTGGCAGCAAATGTTTTTTCTTTGGTAACAAAAGTTGCGAGTTAGAAACAGTAGAAATAAGGCATTAATATGTGCTCACACATATTTGATTGGTTTATTTGAAGTTGAGCCTGGCTGACCTTTGCTTGGACAGCTGTGCGACATCATCTGGCAAGTCGTTGCAGTCTGACAAAAGTTGAGCCAGGCTTAGTTTTTTTGCCGGACAACCCTGCATTGGCACCTCCGCTGCGTCACCAGGTCACTGGCCTCATTGAAGTGAAGGGAGAGGCTGCAGTTTTTTTTTTCACGCAGGGTTAAAGACTGAACGCGGCCTTATGCATGACTAAATAAAAATGGGTTGCACCACAAAAAATTATTCCTAAGTAGACATTAGTTGCTATTAAAAATGAACACCCAGTAACTGCAAGATGTAATTGTTACATAACCAACTGAACCAACTGACAAAGAGTTAAAGGCAATGATGGATTATGGTTAATTCATCTGACTGGACACACAAAATGCTGTTTAATAATGATGCAAATGTCATCTCCCAGAAAACACAATACACCTCAAATCATTATTCTAAAAGACTAAATGACCAAATAATAATAATGGTTAAGTTGGCGTAATCGGATATCTTCCACACCTTCTAAACTGCATAAATACGACTGTACTAACTCTGAAACACACATATTACAACATATTTCTCCAGGTTTGCATATATGAATAAAACAAAGACATACCTACAGTACATGTACAATCACAAGTTAAAGGTACACTGTAGAATTATTGACCACTAGTAGCGCTATAGAGCAATGTTGTTATGGGTGGATCCCAGCTTTGTTAGCATACACGCCATACATCAGACCGGCGATACGTCATCCAGAGTAGCCTTGGCCGCGGCGCCTTTTGGGGGAAACCAATCCTTTGACCCCTCATAAACGGCAACAGAGAAAAGAGAAGAAGTTGAAACATGTCTCCAAACTTCTACTTTAAACAAACTGGTAATTGTAATAATGCTATGCCGAAGAGATGCTGTGTAGTTGGTTGCACCAACAATGAATCAAAAAATGCTGATCTCCGATTTGTTCTTCGGCCGTGTCCTTCAAAAGCTATAATCAAGGGGCTTTACGGCTCCAAGCTATAGACCAGACCAGCATCGTGTCATCGCCGAGGGGATAGAAACTCGCTGACACATGAGAGAAAATGGAAAATGCTGCAAAAGCTGTTGTGTAGTGGGTTAACTGAGGCTTTCACACTGAGATTTGAGGCACATACGATACGTGAATATTCATTCTCGGTGTGGTAAATCGCTAAATGTTGCTGGTGACAGTCATACAGTCATACATTAACATTATAGCAGCATCAGACTGTCGTCTCCAACTAAATCTCAGCCTATAGATCAAATATTTGTCTATTAACACGCTGGTTATTTACAGACAACACTTAGCCCAACGTGATTAAATCAAATATGTATAGATGTCTGGATAGGCAATATCCGGCCACTGTGTTGGACGGGGAACACTAAAGGGGCATGGCGGCGATCAACCTTAATTTGTTAAGATATCGCGAATGCTCGGGTTCAAGCAAGATGACTAAATAATATATTGGACATGTGTATAAAACAAACGTTTGTATTAGAAGAGATGAATACATATGAATTTGTCAAAATTACAATCCAAACACATCAAATTGCATTGAAGTCTATGGGATTTCTGCTCTTCTTTCCCCTAAAAGGTGGCATTGCTTTGTCTTTTTGCAAAGTACCCGTAGACCTATTTGCCGGTCTGATGTATACACTGTATATAAAGATAAACGCATCCCCACTGCACAAAAGTTTGACCCTAAAACAGTTACGTTACAGTCACAACTCATGATGTACAGTGACTTCCTGTTTACACTGTTGATTGCTTTTGATTAGACTGTGCTACAGATTTTTTCTAGCAACCCGATTTACCAATCACTAAAATTGACTAGCCAAGACATTTCTTTTACTAGTAGTCCACTGATAGTTACTAAAAACCTGGCTGGTTTGAGTTGGTTATGTGCAGTTTATAAACAGCCGCTGATGGTGGCTGTTAGATAGATCAGATTGATCTATGTGGATGCTACCGCTGAGACTCTGACAGAGATGTTTCAAGATGTGGCTCGGACAGCATGCCTCTCAGATCTTTACTCGCATGTCTCTAGTGACTCGTGTGACTTATGTGTGGTGTAAATCACTGTGCCGAGACTTGAGCTGACTGATGGTGAGTCCATCGATTGAATTGTGGCGCACACACTGTAGCTGACAGCCTTGTATCTTTACTGCTGAACACACACACACACACACACACACACACACACATGTTGATCACGAGTTAAATATTATTAAAATATTCTCCCTGAAAGCGACAACCACAATCTTTTGAAGAGGTTTCGCATTAGCATCAACTGGTTTGACGCACGCAGGCGTACACGTCTTTATAACATTTTCTGTACATGTAAGCCTCATTGGCCCAGTATGCAGATTTACTTTGCCTGGCTCTGAAGATTTTTTGTACCATCCCATTAAGCAGGATTTATTGTTCCCCAAGAGCTCACTGCTCCATTACCTTTGGGAGAATGCCTAAAACGTGTGTGTGCGTGTGTGTGTGTGTGCGTGTGTGTGCGTGAATGTGAGTGTGCTTTCTATATAACCTGAGCACAAAGAACCGGTGGATAAAACGGCATATCGTGGTGATGGTTAGGATGATACGATAATTTTGAACAGATACAGCATCCAGTCCCACTGGTCATTATCACCGTGATGCTTATTAGTCAGTAAGAGTGAGGACACTATACCGAGCTCCGAGTGTCTGCATAGATGGCTTGATTTAATAAGGACATTAAAAAGCCTTATCTCCTGTCCTTAAGAGAAGGTCAGTGTGTCTAAAATAGCTGAAATGCTATGATAACAGTTTAAAGAGATAAGATATCTCCTGAATACCAATGAAGATAAAAGCTGTTTTAGGCTCATTTCACAGTCTATAAGTCACACTTGATTTTGTGGTCCATTGCCGTGTTTATGAAGTTGGTTAGCAAAGATTCAATTGATTTTTTATTGATCATTGCTTTTGACGACCTTTTCACAGTTCAGTGTGCGGCAGACATAATTTCACCTGATTTAGACTGACGTGGTGTTAAAACGCTGCTCGGTTTAGTCTGGAGAAGTCTCTCCGGCAGTAAATCTTCTCCTTTCAGTCTTCAATGTCATCTTTTTTTGTATTTTGACCAGTGGTATTTAGCTTGTGAGCCTTTACAGCAAAGCAGTGTCTTCTTTTGAAGTTTAACTACTCACTGTTGTACAATGAAAAGCGAAAGATTGGAGAATCTGTGAGAATCTTCTGTCCTACCTTATTAATCATCTCACTGCCCCTCAGATTCTCAGATTTATATTGCACCCCCTTGGTCGAGTCTATCAGCCTGGTCTCACTCCCAGTGCGTCAAATACCGACACTTGGGCAGTGGCCCTCGGCGTCATGATACCGACCCTACAGGCACCCTTTAGCGTCTGTATGAGACGCACCCGGCTTTCAGCTAACTACAATGTAAACCCATCCGCGTCATTATTAGATGCTCAGAGCAACAGACGTAGTATTAAGAGCAAAAAGTCCTCTAAGGGTAAGGACACACTAAGCCGAAATCAAAAGAACTAGCGGTGACAAGATGTGCCAATACATTGCACTATAAGGGAGCTACAGTGTGCGGACCTTCTTCTACGTTTTCATTGCTGTCTTCTACTGGTCCAGCAACGGCCTACTACGGTATTGGATATGAGCGGCCACCTTACATTGTTTGCCATAACTCTCCCTACCAGCGAGTCGCGGTAGTCTGTATTTGTCATTCAAAAAGGGAAACCAGAAGACAGAGGACGGCGGATATAAAAGCTGTTGTTATGATACGTATATGAAATAAAACCATTTTCACACCACTCTCACTCACCACGCGTCATTCCAGATGGCCATGTCGTTGTGAAAATATCCGTGTATTGGAGTGATCAGATGAGATGAAGATGAAAAATGAGAAGAGCCTTTTGGTGTTTTTCCTCTTGACTTTACATGTTTTCTTGCTATATTATTTCTATATGATATGAAGCCATAACACTGATTTTATACATGAAATAAGGCTATTGACTCCTTAATAGTCAAGTAGGCCTATGTTCGGATAATTGTCTGTTCTATGTCTCTGGCACCTCATCAAACATTTAGCACGCCTGTATTTAATAGTGGTGCAATTGTTCAACAAGCCCACGGTTCGGTTTGCATGTCATTGAACGGTTTGTTTGTTTTCGGTACGGTTTTGCATCCCTAAATCCGTCCGTAGCTTAAGTTACGTTTCAAACATACTTATTTTCAACCAAACCATGATGTGTTTTCTAAACTTAACTAAGTAGTTTTGTTGTCTAAATCTAACCGCCACCGCTTCACAACGTTAACCAGCAAACCTTCTGCGTCAAGATACTACGACTGGCCCCGCCATCACTATAATGACTATAATGAGGCTTCGTAATATGACGAGTAGGGATGAGATCATGTTGGATCTAGACCAGTGGATCTGAACCTTTTTGGCTTGTCAACCCCTAAAAAACGCCAGAACAATGTCTACTTGACCTCTCTTAATCAGTTATTATGATGATTTCAATTTTTTTTTTTTCTCCTTGTCTTGTTTGACTCGGCAAATAATTAACAAAGAAAAGAAAAGAGCAAAGATTAGAGAAAAGTCTGAAAAAATGAACAGAATATTGTGTAGTGGAAATTATTTTTTGTCTACTTTAATATCCTGTTAATCATTTCGTGACCCCTCACATTGAATTTGCAACCCCGACACTCAGGTTGAGAACCACTGATTTAGACACTCACACAAAGTCTCATACAGTATTTTATTTGCAAATGATGTGTTATAGACAGCCGTATCATCTCTCAGGTCCTTCGGTTCATGATAATGTTGGTCAGAATAATAGCTTGAGGTGTACTGTAGCTCTGTTCTTAGGTATCATCCCAGTCCTCTGGGAGCTGTGTTGCAGTGTCCTTGCTTTGCTTTGGGAGTGGGAGCATATTAGCAGTCTTTCTTAGATCCTCTGGTGCACCTGCAATCTCCTGATGTTTAACCCTGGACTTCATTGGAGTGTTGCAGTGATTACAGGCCGTCCTGAGGGACATCGATTGTCCTGCTCCTCCTAGGCAAGCCCCACACAATGCTGACGAATGAACTCGTGGCCCTGCCAAGTCCAATTAACTGTCAGTGCCGCATCGACGAGCTCCTCCGTTTGTTGAGAGTGAAGAAAAACAAACTTTTAATCAAATTTGCCTCCGGGCCCTAGGGTATTTGGGGTTGTATTTTGCATTCCACTGTGTTCTGCCTCGCCTGCAGCCATGCCACCCTCTCAGAAGGTTATATTGCATGTTGTTTGTGTGAGATAGCAGAACGCCTGCACCTTACTTTAATGGCAGCCCTATCGTTGCACTGTCTGTGACTGATGAATCATCCAGCGCCGGCATCTTAATATTACACAGTCACAAAGCAGAAAAAGACTCAGAAGCTAGGTCAACTCATGTAAAATGTATTTGGCCACATTGGCATTGTTTTTATATAAAAGCCAGTGCTTTGGTCTGCGGTGTGTCTCCAGTGTGAGTGTGCAGCATTTTGTCACCAGAGCATGTTTTGTCCATGACGTCTGACTGTCGGTGTCTGGAATGTCTATAAGCACTTGTGACCAGTTAATCAATATAAACTCTTGCAAATTCAAAAATACCCTCTGCTAATTCTACCAAGGTCGAGATAAACAAATCTACTCTCCTTTTCTCTGATTAGAGTAATGGAGATGTTAAAAGCCCAGAAATTCAATTAAATTGGTGGCTTTTTTCTACAGAGAAAAAAAAAGGAAAGGGACAAAAATACGAAGAGACTCTATCGCATAGCTAGGGCGGACTAAGTGGAAGAAAGAGATGCAGCTTGGGATCTAAAGACATGACAAAAGGGCATCTGGATGATAAGGATCAAAGGAAATTTTTAGAGGAAATGTAATCATTACCAGACACAAGGATGCATTCATGAGGATACAATCTGTGTTGTGCAGAAAGTGATCCAAAATTAGTTGTAAAGCTAAAAAAAAACTAAAAAAAAAACACAACAAAAACAAGGTCAACGCCGCTGAAGTTGTCTTTTTGCACGGAGCAGCCGAGCACGTGTCGTCGGCCATTGCAATGTTAAAAGCAGACCTATAGGAGTTCATCATCTCCTGTAGTGTGCACTTCATTAAGACCCTTCAATTGAATTTAGATGGATAAAAGACAGAAAATGCTGACTTACTGCATCAGGCAACCGCATCCTCAAAGTGATGAATCCCCCCTGAGAAATTAGATTTGCAAAGAAACTTGACACCATGTGATTCTCTCAGCCTCACACTTTAAACATTAGCTCGTATTATGATTCTGGGACTCACTTCCATTCCAGGCGAAGGCATACTGTAGCATGAATGACAAAATCGCCCTCAGCCACAGAACAAAAAGAGGGTTTTAAGGTCCACGGATCAATATCACTGGTCCTTGCCTTGACTCTGAAATAAGGACTTCTTTTTTCTCTCGTATCTCATATCTGCCCTTAAACTAGACAACTTCAGTTAAATCAAAAGTGACCAGTGATTAAATCTATTGTTGCGCTTGTTTTAAATTTTTTAAACGCTGTTCCGTCACTCATAGTAAACGTCATGTTGACTGAGATTCAGGATTTATGCCCCACGCTGACAGGTGCTGGAACCTCCTGCTCTCCCCAGATGGCTTGATTCATTTCTTAGCTGCCTCTTTAATGTCAGTATCTTTCTCCCTCCCTCTCTCTTTTTGTCACACGCACACACACTCTAGCTCTCTCTCACACACACACACACACACACACACACACAATACTCCCTAAGTTGCTGTTGTATACTTTTCACTTCACTTTGACTTTGAGAATCGGGGAGAATAATTCATGGGCCTTAGCGAGTTTCAGAGACTGAAAGAACAACACTGCTTTCAGAGCCAGCAGTTCATTTGAGAGGAACTTTTTTTTTTGGGGAGAAGTCTCCAAAGGGTCTGCATTATCCTGGAGAGATGATGGTATAAAGGAAAAACCCTTAATCTACAGTTTTTCTGTGTTAATCAAAGGCTAGAGATGTTTTCCTGTTTCTGTCCTTTCATAGCTATCTATCCATCCAACGCCGCCGCTCTTCATGCCTAATTGAGCGTTACGCACCGCTGTGGTTTTCACACTTCTATTTTTCAGATATTTGAATATTTCACAGGATCCAGTGCTAATTTAGTAGGCTATTAAACACACCGCTATACCACATTTCACCCGTTATATATAAATATCAATCTAGCAGGAGTTCTGTGAAAGTTAAAGTGATATATTTGTGGTATTTTTAGGCTTCTTTTTTTTTTTTTAGATCTTTTAAGTGTGTGGCATTTAGGGGGATCTTTTGGCAGAAATGGAATATAACATTAATAAGCATGTTTTCTTTAGTATATAATAGTTGTGTTTTCTTTACCTTAGAATGAGCCGTATATATCTCAGCCCGTTCTCATTCCCATGGCATCAAATACAGACGCTTCGTCACGGCCGTCGGCGTTCAATACCAACGCACAAGGCACCCTTTCACAGTGGTATGACACGCACCGGGCTTTCCATTAACTACACTGTAAACCCATCCGCGGCAACAGTAAATGCTCAGGCAAAGTGCTGTGGTGATGTAGTATAAAGAGCGAAAAGACACACATGGTGGGTGGGAGGGGAGGTGCATTGGTGCAACAAACACAAGGCTTTCATCCAGGAGACCGCTGTTCATGTCCCGTGTTCACAAAGTCAAGTCACATTTGCACTGTAATAACGTAGTAGTTTTAAGCCCAACCATGTCGTTTTTCCTAAATCTAACTAAAGTGATTTATAAAATGGAAGTATTTTTGTTTAATTCACAACATTAAGCACATGTTTACTGCAACCGTAAAGTGACGCAGAGGGGTTGTTAAGCACGTGTTTAGTGCGACGGAAAAAGTGACGCTGAGGGATCTGACAAAGTTTCAGTATGTGACGAGTTGGGATGAGAACGTGTTTGATACCTTCATAGGGAACAGGTCCTCTTCATGGAGCCGGCCGCCATGTTTCTACAGTAGCCCAGATTGGACAAACCAAACACTGGCTCTAGATGTGGCCACTTGCATTTTTGCATTTTTGCATTTTTGCATTTTTGCATTTTTGCATTTTTGCGTCGGCCACCGTGATTCTCCAACACGCTTGGCACACGGTAGAAAGTTTCAGTTTGTTGCAATCTGCAACCTCACCACTAGATACCACTAAATCATATACACCGCACCATACACCAAGATATATGATTGCATAGATAAGTAGATGGAGGCCAGTAAATGTGTGTTTTTGCCTTGTGCAATATAGCACGTCAGTCTGTTGGCATTACTGCTGGTCAGGCAGGTAGAAACTCCTCCGAAGATTTATGGCTTCATGATGATCATTTGCATAATGGGAGATCATTAAAAAGCAATTATCCTTGTGTTTGTGTGTCTCTTTCTGCATTGTTGGGATTAATTTGGTAGGTGTATAGGCGCGTTGATTGTCCGTCTTCAAACTAAATCATGTTCGTGTTTACAGTGAGGGACGGATCCATATGGTGTGACATGTTAGACACATAAAATCGTTAGTTTGAGTAAACAACTGACCGGCGCTGTTTGCTTACACTCCATAGAAGGAAATGGTCAAAGGGATACAAACATTTGCATTCATACACCTCTCCGTTGGTCGATAGGCTTTTAATGCTCTTTGACTCCAATTTTATTCCTTTATAACTTACTGCATAGGTACACCTTAAGGTCATTCAGATAATGGAATTGACGGATAGAAAACATTATTTACAACCTTACACTTCAAA
>CAKAKQ010033806.1:0-19361 GCA_916700675.1 Helicolenus avius
AGACGGAGTTTCTTTCCCCAGGCCATCAGGACTGTGAACTCTGACCTCACTAGGGTGCCCACCGAGCGCCACACGCTGCCCCTCCTTATGCACACACGTTCACACACACACACACACACGTAGGGCTACATACACATACACTTATTACTATTCTATTCACACTTATATTTATATTCCACATTGCATACTGACCCCTCCTACTGTAAATGTAATACCTTTGTCCCTTCAATTTGTGTTACATTTTAAATATATTTGTATAGTTGTTCTTTGCACAATCCTGTGAGCACTGCCACTTTGCATTTCACTGCGCATCCTGTATGAGTATGTGACAAATAAAACTCTTGAATCTTGAATGACAATGTCTTGCAGCAATGGCTGTTCACATCACGTCGGTTTGTGATGCGGTCCTTTCCTGAGAGTAATCAATACGTTAAATTGACCACTGATCCCTCCTTTCCTCAAGTCATCCCGTTTTCCTTCTTCTCCTCTATCCATAGTTCCCTCAAGGGAATCGTATGGCACGAATAGCTGGGGTCCCTAATCCCATGGCCTCTGAATGGTTACTGGGTGCTGCCTACACGTGGGTCACCTTGTAGGATCATCAAAACACACACACACACACACACACATATATACAGGGCTTGGGATCACTCTAATCTCCTGGCCTCTAAATGGTTACACTTGACTGCCCTGGACTCATGGGTCTATTTGTAGGACCTTAGATGAATTCAAAGCCTTGGAAACTGTGTGAGTGTTTTACAGAGATGGGAGAGGGCTATCCCATTATCATTTTAACAGTATTGCTCTTTTAAAGCCACACAGACATAAATACAAAAAACTATTAGTCCGATGTGTGCACTCGGGACTGGAATTATAATCATTTCTAGAGTCAATTCTGACAAAGTCGTAAGTGAAATAGGAAAACACAAATGCCAGTCATTAGTCGTGTTTTGCGATTCCCCATACAAAAGGACACCTGTTTGGCCAACTGACAGTGACAACTCTAATATTCAAAACAGTTTAACCCTCATGTCGCCATACTACTATTTACATATCCCTATTTACATATTAACAGCCTGTCTGCCTGTCAATGTCTGCTCTGAACTTGAGGATATTATATCTAATATATTCAATTCCAGTGCATATGTAGTGATGAAAATGTATTTCTAGTCCGATGTATATTCAGTGTCTAATTGTTACTTTTCTCGCAACTATGTCACTTGAGTCATATCCATTGCTGCCAACTATTATTTCCTATTTGCTTTACCTCCTTTTTCTTTCCTTATGTCTCTCCTGTCGTCTCCCATTCCTCAAACAACCCCCCCCCTCTTGTCTCTTTACCTTTCTGCGCTCCGTTATTACTCCATCTATCCATCTCTCCATTTCTGCAGATCTACCAGAGTCTAGTTCGTTTTTTCCTGGCAGCATATTGCCCTACATGTTCGCCTCCCTTTTTTCCGACCGTCGCTTTGGCTGATTTTGGCTTCAAGTGCATCTGCATCTCTCGGCTGTACCCTTCATCACAGCACCCTCCTCTCTTCCCCGCTGACTCTTCCTCTCGTCTTTCCTTACATCGCTTTCCCCTGCACTCTTTTTCCACCCTTTTCCCCTCTCTCAATCAGCAAAGTGGGATGTCTGACACACATAGTTGCGATAGTGGAAAGACAGAGCGAGCATACAGAGTCTTTCTCACACACACACGCCAGGCGATACGTCTACTCTTGCAGAATGACGGCTGTCGAAAACTGAACCGTCTCTCACACACTTTCTCTATACAATATCAATTCCCACCACGTCAGACGACTGTGTGTGAGAAGAGCAAATGTGGATGTCTGCGCTAACGTGTGTGTGTGTGTGTGTGTATATGTGAGAGGTGGAGTCAGAGAGAACATTGTAAGTTTTCATTGGCTATAACATTGCGGCGTGTAATGTTGCGTAGCACACAGTTGGCCAATCAGATGGTCCTCACACACTCCGTTTTATGAATGAGACGGCATGTATGCGAGGTACACACACACACTCGGAGTGAGAATACTCTACAGTGATGTAATACAATCACACGGAGCAGTAGAAGCGCTTCTAACTCGAATGCAGCATGAGCTGAATCAGAACAGTTCAACGATGTTTCAGCCTAAATTTCTAAATACTGTCAATTACAAATATCCTGGAAAATGTATGTAAAATTCAAAAAACTAAAGGAAATGCATTGACTGCAAATGTCACATACCCTTTATACCAGTAAAATTCCTGTATATCTATTTTAAATTTAAAAATATGTTAAATGATTATGAATGTCTGTGTATGGATGTTTTTCTTCCTGCCTTGTAGCATGAATAAATCAATAAGTGCTTCATTTAAAAAAAGAAACAAAATGCATTTAGTGATGAAAGAATATATAATACCTGCTATTCCATCTAGCTTTATTTCAAAGCCAATGATGCATTTCATATCAATCATAATTTCAAAGCAGTTAATTGTCTAAATTGCGCAGTAAAATTACATTGTATGCAGCCCCGTCGGCATTTTCTCTCTCCACAGCAACACCTGTAATACTTGCTCATCAATAAAGCCCTCGTATCATTTTATCAAAACAGCTTACACCCTCTCTCTGAAACCCATATCCTCCAACCGTCTGCATCCAAACCAGGAACTGCGAACGCCTCATTTGGCTGACATTGTGTACTGGGGAGTAATTTTGCCTAACCGGTATGTAAAATCATAACTGAAGTGCTGTGTGTGCGGCTGGCTGGCAGAGAGGACATTGGGAGGGGAGGAGAGCAGCCAAAAACAATCAAAATATCCTGGTGTGACTTTCCATGAAGGGTGTGTGTGTGTGTGTTTTTGTGTGTGTGTGTGTGTGTGTGTGTGTGTGTTTGTGTGTGTGTGTGTGTGTGTGTGTGTGTGTGTGTGTGTGTGTGTGTTTTTGTGTGTTTGTGTGTGTGTGTGTGTGTGTGTGTGTGTGTGTGTGTGTGTGTGTGTGTGTGTGTGTGTGTGTGTGTGTGTATGTGCGCTCATATGCGAGAATACACGCCTTTCTATGAAGTCACTATTTGGCACATTGCTCTGCTGCTCGAATGTGGTTCATTTGTCTCAGTGTAACATGGGTGAACAGTGCCCTCTTTGGTTGTAGAGGGGAACTGCAGCTCAGGACGAGCCACGCTGAACAAGTACAGGCAGTCTAACAAGTGAGGAGACAATGAAAGCAGAAAGGAAAAGTGACACAGGTTGTTGTTTTATTAAAGTAAAACGGAACAAGACGGCATGTTTTTCTTCAGATTGTTCAGAATTACTAAATATTTTATATTTCAGATATTTCATGACTGAATAAATTAACTGGCTGCTTAGTAATCACCTCAACTGGCAAGCACCAGGAGTTAAAACATTTGAGGTGAGAAAAAAAATGACTTATGTCTTATATATCATAGGGTTGCACGATTACGGCCAAAATGATAATCATGATTACTTTGATCAATATTGAGATCATGATTATTCGTAGATTTTAGGGATAAAGTATTTTTATTGCACTTTGACATTAAATAAAAAGACTGCTTTCACTTCCATGTTGTGCTACATTCTTGCTTATGTACATGTACACATATCTTTGCATCAAAATAAGACTGAAAATAAGGTTCTTCTCCTGAGTGGAGCATGCATTTTAAACATCAATATCGCAGTCGTGCTGCCCTAATATATTTAGAAAATACATATATTGTATGTGCTCTCAAACTGGAGAATGAGGAGTGGTCCCTTTCATCCGAACAGTCACCGATCTTTTTAACCTACAGCCACATCATACTCAACTTTGATCAATACGGCTCTTGTTATGTAAAAGTCTACATGACGACTTACATTATATTGATTTCAGGATAATAGTGTTAACAAAGAGCTGGCTTTATTTTATTAACATCAATGATCACATAAGGTCATGTGTAGCCTTCAAGGACTGAAAGTTACAACTTTTCAAACTATGAATGAGAATACAGAGCATGCTTTGCAGAAGGATGACCTCATCCTGATATTGCAGAGATGCATTAGTTCAATAAAAAGCTATTCCAATGAGCCAAGGCTGCCACCTAGAGGCCACCGTAAGAACTGCTACTACGTCTCACACCAGGTGATGTCATAGTTTAAGAAAGAAAGTGTTAGAGAGGGAGATGAAAGAGGGACAGGGGAGGGCAGGGGGTGTGAAGAGAGAGAAAACAGGAAAGATGAGAGGGAGGGAGAGAAGATGATGTCATGTTTTCAGAGCAGTGGAAGCTGTCTTTGTCCAAACTCTTTCATTAAAGGATCTGCAGAACGACACTGCGGATATATGAACGACAGACACTACAGAGGTATCGGTTTGATATTCATATGAGATCATCATATGAAGGACACACCAGTCTGACTCACAAATTATATGTTCAACCTACTCAAAGTCCTAATCTTCAGTCTGGCCACATACTAGACACTACATCCTTCACAAGCCCAATTCAGTCCTTGTCATTCCAGACTATTCCACTCTCTCAAATGCACTCCCAACAATTTCATGCCATTCTCGACAATTGCATTGCATTCCATACTATACCATTCAAAACAATCACCGCCTCTCCTGAGTGTAATCTCCCCTGATTCTGGCCATGACAGGCAATTTCTCCTTCCAACAACCTCGCAGTGAAAAACAATAAGTGCAGATACACACGTCCAAAGACGGAGAGGGGGAGATCGAAAGAAAAACAAGAAAAAGTGATGCAGGAGGAACGAGACTGAAGAAGAGACAAGGAAGCGAGCAAGCAAAGGGGAAAGGCAGATAAAAAGCAGAGGAGAAGAGGGAGACAGAAAGCAAACTAATCCTTTAGCTTTAGCAGTGAGACACTGACCTTTAAAGTACTTTGTTGAGAGGTGGAGTGAGAGAGAGAGAGACAAGGCTGAAGTAGGGAGAGGGTATTCTTAAGCTTCATTTGTGAAGGATGTATGTATCTCTAAGCTACATAGTGGGATAAAACCATATTAACTGAAGTGGTAAATAACGGAGGACTGCTGTTTTGCTAAGCGGTTACCTGAAGGACACATGCAGACACAGAAACGCGCATGCTGTATGCTTGTGAAGGCACTTCCTTATTAAACATTTATACACCGATCAGCCATAACATTAAGACCACTGAGAGGTGAAGTGAATAACATTGATTATCTCGTTACAATGGCACCTGGCAGTGGGGGGGGATATATTAGACAGCAAGTGAACATTTTGAACTTTGTGTTGGAAGCAGAACAAATGGGCAAGCGAAAGGACTTTGACAAGGGCCAAATTGTGATGACTAGACAACTGGGTCAGAGCATCTCCAAAACTGCAGCTCTTGTGGGATGTTCTCGGTCTGCAGTGGTCAGGACCTACCACAAGTGGTCCAAGGAAGGAGAACCGGTGAACCGGTGACAGGGTCAGACACGAGGCTCATTGATGCACGTGGGGAGTGAAGGCTGGAACTTGTTGTCCGATCCAATAGAAGCGCTAGTGTAGCTCAAATTGTTGAAAAAGTCAGTGCTGGTTTCCGATAGAAAGGTGTCAGAACACACAGTGCATCGCAGTTTGTTGTGTATGGAGCTGTGTAGCCACAGACCAGTCAGGGTGCCCATGCTGTCCTAATGTTATGGCTGATCGGTGTATACCTAGCCATAACTTAAGCCTTTGTCAGCAGTGGTCATCATTTTGATATAACTGTGCTATACTCACAACCTGAACAAAACCAGGTGTGAAGAAAGATACACAGACTGCAGCACCTCATCAGAGCAGCGTCAGTCACAGAAGAAATGAATCCCGGTGTCAGTAAGGTCAACACATACAAGTAGAGGCACAAACCAGATAGACAATCTCCCATCAAAACATGAAACACGATCACACCCTCTTGCAAATGCATGTAGTCATGCAAATTATATGCAAAGGCAACTTGAACGCCATTAAATCAACTGAACTAGTACAACTTTGACCCTTTTTTTTTTTTTTTTACTCTTAAGTATCACCCGTTTATCTGTTTTCGTGTCAAGAGTCTTTCTCACTGGCATACATACACCAGATTCATTCTTTATTGTCCTCTATAAAAGGAAATTTGATTTCACAGTCTCTACACAAACACTCAGAACATGTAACACAATAAGGTATAAACAAACAACAGGCTGTTTAAGGAAGGGATGGACAAAGACACAAAACGTTTTTTTTTTTTTTTTTGCAAAGTAGTTGTCTATATCTGCAGCCAGTTTGGAGGAGGGTGGTGTGTCTTATCTTGAAGAATGACGGCTGTCAAGAGGCCCAAACAGAATACACTAATTTGTTGTTAATTGTATATTGAATTGAATAATTGTCTTTATTGCAAGATAATGATGAAAGGAGTGAGTCTTTATGAGCACAGATACTCATTTGAGAGTACTTCCACTTAACTGAAATATAATGAAATTTAACAGCACCACAGGATTCCTGTGTGGTTATTGCATGGTCCTACTTTTAGGAGAAGAGAAGGACACAGAAAAAAACCTAATCCAGAGATTAGAAAAATTCCATATCCATAACAGCCTGTTTTAACCTTATTACCTTAGAGTGTATTACATTTCACCTTCTTGAAATGCGTCTTTATCTGCTGAGGACCTTCAGACAACCAGGGAAGCTATGTAGTGAAATCAGATTCTGAGACAGACAGATATTCCTCGTACAGAAATCAAAGTGGGAATACAAAACAACTCTAACTAAAAGCAGTCACTTCCTGAAAGACCGTTGCCACCGTTCCACTTAATTACAGAGTCAACAAGATCTAAGGTAAGATAATTGGCACACTAAATGTCAAGCCTTAGTAGATGCTTTGACAAATGATCTACTACTGCATCAGGAGAGACAGGTTGGATCTGAGACTAGCTCAAGGGCCAGAGAAAACTGCTAAAACAAAGAAAGGTGGAAAAGATAAAGAGATCAAGGGTCTAAACTAGCACATGAGGGGGGAACCGTTGGCCTGTGTTAGTGAGTAAGTTGTGCCTCTTGTGTGTGCGCCGTGTGTGTGTGTGTGTGTGTGTGTGTGTGTGTGTGTGAGAGAGTGACTACATCTGCATTTTTGAAGTGTGTGATTAATGTCCCTCTCTGGCTGTGGAGACCCCGTGGTGAGAGAAACGCCTGAGGGGTTAATTCTCTTCTGTGTGTGTGTGTGTGTGTGTGTGTGTGTGTGTGTGTGTGTGTGTGTGTGTGTGTGTGTGTGTGTGTGTGTGTGTGTGTGTGTGTGTGTGTGTCCCACACAAAGAGCTACTGCAAAGACACAGTACAATACAAACACTCATACTGTATTTGTGTAGTACTAGGTACTGTTCAACTGATCACACATAACCTGGAACAATAACTTCCTTTTCCTCATGACTGATTGTGATAAACACAAGATCACACACACACAATGAAGCTGTTTGACTTCTTACTCAACCGATTTTTTAACTGACAACTACAATCCAACACACACACATGTTGAAAATAATGTTGCTCAATCATCTCTGTCTCAGCCTGCTTTGTCTGTGTCGGTCTCTCTCACCTGTGCATACACACACTCTCACACACAGTCAATATCTCATGAAAGACCTCAGGTAATCTAGTTCATAATAGGTCGGGCCTCCATGCAAATGACATGCAAAACTTAAGATGAAAGATAGCATTCAACAAAGTCCAATCTCTAATCTGACTGCTGTCAACTCGGATGTGTTTTCTGATGCATCACTCTCTCAGGATAAAACATTGAAACTACTGATGATCTAACTAGGGATCGACCAATTATCAGACAAGATATTCAGCGTTTTTACGCTTACCGGAATAGTTATTTATTTTGTCCGATAGCTGATAGAATAAATTAATTGAAAAATGTGTTACTTTGTCTCTGATGCAGCCGTTTCTAATCACCACTCTAGTGTCACTTGATGTCCTGCCCACAGGGCATGGTTAATAGCCTATCAACACCACTGAAGACTACTATGCCACAAACGGGCAAAGACAAACGCAGACTGCCAAAGCTGCTCTAGTGAGCGAGGGGCTCTGTGTGTCGAACGTAAGGCAGCAGATATTACTGGAGTTACAGTAAACATCCCAATTCTCTACGCTGAAGTTGCAAAAACACCCAGTGACTCCACTGGGGACTGTCGTTCTCCCTCCCTCTGGATGGATGCACTAATGAAAAGGTCTAAACGTGCAGTATGGGAGCATTTGACTTAACCAACACCAGGGAAGGCAGTCTGAAATACATGCAAAGCAGGTGTCAGCATGAGAAGAACAAGGCGTTTAAACTAATGTCTGTGTTGGAGTTTGTTTTATTTTATTTCGAGACTTAAGATTTTCATTTTTTACTGCAAGTGTATATCGGTTGCGAATATTGGTTATCAGCCTCCTGATTACTAATAATCAGCATCGGCCCTAAAAAACACATATCTGTGGATCCCCAGACCTGATCATGATGAAGAACATCTCCAAACCTTAATGTAGTAGTAATATAAACCCAAATCATCCCGAACCAAGTCGAGTTTGTCACTTAAGGCCTTTACACACCGGGTACATTTGTTTCGTGTGATTAATTCTCACCTCGATATATTTTCTCGAATGGTTGTTTAAGACAGATTTATTTTCCAACAGTGACTGGTAACAGTTCTGGAAGGCACTGGCAAATGATAGTGTCCTGCCGATATGGCAACAAAGACAAAGATTTTTGAAAGTATGTCTTTTCATGTTTCAATATATGAAAAACAACTCTGCCACACTAAGCGACTCAGTGAAAGAGTTTGCTCTTTATTTAACCGGCATGTTTGGCACAAGCCCTTCATCGGGTTTTACAGTATGGTTAAAAGCACGGCCTGTATACACACTACAAGAGGATTTTGGCTCGGCTCTTAAGTAAAGAGCAGACTACCAGTAAGTCAGCATGAGTTGCCAAGTGGATTTTTCACATTTGGTCCTTTGTTACTTGAGCACCTAGTTGGCTGAACTCTTCATTCATGTTCAAATGCAATCAGGTGAAAATTAGTTGCATACTGGTATTGCAATTAAATTAAAAAATATCAGTGTCAGACTGAATGATCATGTAAATTACCAGTCATCAGCTCAGAGAGAAAATATTCAATATCGATTTTCCAACGTTACCAACCATTTCGGCAGAAAAATGCCTAGCACCTTTATAAGTCATATTCTATTCAAAGTGTCTAGTTGAAAAAATAAGTCGTCAAAGAGGCTGGTCAATGTTATATGTTAACCAGCCATGGTAGCAATGGCATGCGGCCACGTGGTTCTCTTTTGTTGTTTCCTACTGCATCAGTGTGCCCTTTCTCAACTGGCACCACATCACCAATCCACTCCCCACTTAAGTTCTGGGAAAGATACCAGGTAAAGCTGGTTCTTAGTGGACTAGTCTTGAGCCTAAGGTGAGCTTTGCTTGCAAACTTTCTTCTCAAGTTAGAGACAAATTCCACCTGGTTCATAAGGATTGGCAGAATCCAAATATGATCCAAATCATCATATTCATTCATTCATTATCCGTTTATCCTATTGACTATTTTTAACCAAATACATTTGCTTGGTTGCACACAGCCTGGGAATATCAATTCAGAGCACAAGAAAGTCTCCCACTGGAATAACTCACAAGGTACATCTTACTTACAATGCAAGACTGCCCCCTTGTGTTTCATAATAATAAGTACATCAGTTCTATAGACAACTAAGACATAAACCATTGTACCATTGCAGATGTTAATTCATTACTTACCTTCAAGCCAACAGTCTAAAATATATCGCATCCACCCTTCTTAGTATTATTCTATTATTATTTATTAGTATAGTAATAACATTCTAGTAGAATTGTTATTTGCTGACCTCCAGTCTATTGACTTTATACAAACCCCAAAATTAAACAATCTCTTACCAGTCATCTTGTATCCGCTTGCAGCTAGCTGTCCGGCCATGTACTCTCCATCTGAGTTGTTGTGACTGCAGCCCCACGTTTTCATCCAGATTTTTTGGGTGCCAGGGATCAAACTAAAAATGAACAAGAATGTTTTTGGTATGTGATGTGTGGAAATCAAAACAATATCTAAACCTAATATTATTCCATAAATCTGCCATAAAACCTTGATCAAAAGATCAACTGCTGAAGCCTTGTGAACTTTAGCCTCAGTTTAGTGTAGAGGGACAGACTGTTAAGTAACCTGTTTGATTACTTATTGGTAAACCAAACTCTGGTGCAGACCAAACAACCAGACAGAGATTGCTTCCAAGCAGCCTCTGGTGTGGTCCGTTTGTAGTATGTGGACAAATCACAGGATTATGTGATGGATATGCCATCATATCATATGATATGATATGATATGATATGATATGGGGGATTTTTCCTGATACATGAGAATGTGAAAAGTTAAAACGGAGCTTGTGCCCTACACAGCATGATTTAGCATTTCTCCAACAAAAAGTGAGTGAAACATACGATACGACCTCTGTAATATTATTATGAGACGCTTCTTTTTGTCCCATTTTTACTTGCCCGTCACTATTGATGACATGTGAGGTCCAGCAGCAATCTTAACTAGAGATGAAGCACAATTTTCTTAGCCGATTCAGATTTCCAATTTTTAAAAAGTCTGACCAGCCAATTCAGCCAGCCACTTATGTATTTATTTATACAAAACTATTCATGAATCAGTATCTATTTACAAGAATGTAAAGGTACTTGTATTATATGAACTCCCACTCCTGCAGCAAGCAGCATCTTCCTGCCAGCCCCACACCTACTGACTGCGCACATTGCAAGAGTTTTTTTTAGTGTTAATGAGGAAATACTGAAACATTATAGTCAACATATCCCCCACATGTATCACAATTCATTTGATTAACTGAACATTTTGAAATGAATACAGATTGGTTTTAAAACTTGCAGTTATTTGAACTCAGGGGGTTCGTCTATTGTTAGTTTTCCATCTAACCATCATCGGTCTAAAACATACTGTATACTGGCGATATCACAATAAACTCACATCCTGAACTGCTGTACCACACCACGACATCAAACATTTGACGTACCTGTCAGCTTGCAGCTCCTCGTCGCTCACAAGCTCTTTTTTCTTCCTGGACCTCGGCATGATACTCTTTCTAGCAAACTGTCTCTCGTGAGGAGTAGGGTCGCTAGAGGACACCATGTCCTCAATGTCTTCAATCAAAGAGTCGCAGGCGGACGGCATGATGGTCTGAAAATCAGACAGAACCATGATCAGCACAGCATTATTCTATAGACTATCTCTGATATTGTTGAGACCTGTGAGCAGTCAAGTAGACTCTGTGAGTAATACCAAAAATGGATGTTGACAATTACTTTTGATGGCCGGATAATTGTTTCGCTGTAATTACATAAATCACAGTAATGTAATAAAATGTGATCAAACAAATGCAAAAATATTTCATAACATAAAACTGTAAGTATACATGATAGTTTTCTCTATGTTATTAGTGGGCTGCCTCCTTACTGTAAGGTTACGTAGATGATGAGTTTTTACATTTTTAGTAAATGCCGTTTATAGTGGTGATGTTAGAATAATTTTGTAAGGGAAGACATGTTAAATTCATCTGACGTTCCATTTTTTAAATCATACGTAAACTGTAGAGAATACATTACCTACATGATCAATGAATGTGATTAGAGCAGAGCACCTTTGTCTACTGACACACCTGACATCCCATATACAGATACACTTTTACCAGAATAGATTCTGTTATTGTTTCTCATTCTCCTAGCTTTCTCTACAGTGTTAACATGTTTGTCATTATTCAACTGAATTACTTTCATTGAAAATATGCCAGAGAAAAAAGATGAGTGCCCAGCCAACATGGTTATGTGGGCCCCAAGTGGGTTATGCTGGGGGTACCTGAGTACGAAGTGGGTATGGGCCCAAAATGGGCATCTTATCTGGGGCCCACTTGGGTCAACTAAGTTGGTCCCAAATGGGCTCCCCATGAGTGCTACCCATGTGGGTCCTAGTTGGGTCACTAATGGGAAATTAGTCCATGGGCTTAGAATGGGCAACACAAATGGGCTCCCCATGTGTGCTACCCGTGTAGGTCCTAGTTGGGTCACTACTGGGAAATTGGTGCAAGGGGCCAACATGGAAACTTTGAACAAACCCACTTACAACCCATTTTTCAGCCCATTTACTAACCACATGGGCCCCACATACAGATGTTGGCTGGGTGGCAGTTAAAAAACTTGATTAGTTGGTGGATGCCAGATACCCAAGTAAGCACACCAAGCATCACAATTAGTAAGACGTTGAACCTAAACGTTTATATGCTTTCCTTTACTTTGCTAGACTTGAGTTGACACAGTAAAGATAACTGAAAAACACATGAAACCATAGCTAACCTTACTCTCTCACTAGGTTTGTTGTGTAACTGAATGTGACTTTTTAACTAACTAGCATAAGTTAGCTAGTGTCCCCCTATCACCTATAAACTAACCGCATGCCTACGCTATGCGAGTAACATGGCCGTTGACTGATACGAATGAGAAACACCTGTGAAAACGTCTAATTTGCAGCAACCTGTAGTTTAATTGTGTTGCCTATAACATGAGCAATGCTAGCTGTTAGCTTTGGCTAGCCTCATCAGCTAGCTCACTACGCACGTGTGTGCTTGTTTTGGTCAGTCAGCGGCCTCCAGATACCGTATAAATATCTTACCTGGGTCGCGATGTTGTTATTGGTTCGGATAAATACGAATTGTGAGGAAAGGGACGTTTTAGAAATTGATAATTGTCTTATTTACACATCAAAACAACTGTGACAACTCTCAGACCGCCATACTGGTTCGTAGGTACGGTGGCTGACGAGGGACAAACCAGTCACGTGTGTGTTTTACACGACTGGAACTGTTCATGCAGCATGTTCGTCCATGAGGCTGCTGTTAAACTGGGCCATATATTACCACGTAGTATCACTTTTTTTCTCGTAAATGTATGACTTTATTCTCATAATACTATTGTTTATTGTTTATTTGTTTTGAACAATTTAAGACTACACAACATAACAAAAAAAAGAAAGAATAATATACAGTGCAGGAAGAGGCAAAAAAACACAGGGCTTATCTGAAGCCTCCACCTAGAGACAAAGATTAATATAAAGAAATAATATGACTACATAATAGTGATAACAAACAATTAGGACAAGATTTATATAATAACAACAATAACAATACAGTAAATATATCAAAAAAGACAAGTGTGTGTGTGTGTGTGTGTGTGTGTGTTTGTTGCGTGGAAGTGTACAGTTAGTGTTTGTGAGGAGGATATTGATTTAAATATCTATAATGATTTCTGGGCAATTATAACCAAACAACATTGTGAGTGGGAAAAAATAAAAAACATAAAAACAGATACATGGACAACATGGGGAAAAGCAATTACAAGACAGCAATTAAATTACCCTTTAAGCGACTTTTTAAACATTTGACAGATGAACAGTTTATTGATAGATGTGAAAAGCTACTCCATAATTTGGTTCCCCTAAATCTTATTGAAAATTGACCTCTACTAGTGAGGAATTTAGGAGGATGAATATCTAGAGATTGCCGGGTTGAGTAAGAATGGACCTGAGGATTTGTTTTAAAATAGGTCTTATAAATAAAAACACATATTTGAGAAAATATTGATATCATAAATAGTAAGAATCTATAGTTTCTTAAATAGAGGAGCAGAGGAGATGTGTGACTCTGATCGAGTTGCAATCCTCACAAAAGTTTTTTGGAGAACTGTTTTGGAGAAGGTTTGGAAAAGTACTCACCCAGACCATATTACAATATGAAAGATAGGGATAAATTAGACTATGATAAAGAGTAAAGAGACAGTTTGTGGTGACTACGACTTTTTTTCTTGTAAACTTATGACTTTATTCTCAAAATATTACGACTTTTTTCTCGTAAACTTATGACTTTATTCTCATAATATTACGAATTTATTTCTTGTAAACTAATGACTTTATTCTCATAATACGACTTTTTTTCTTGTAAACATGTGACTTTTTTCTCGTAATATTACGAATTTATTCTCGAAATCTCAAAAAAAAAATTTCCTCAATTCGGGACTAATACTCCGTTGTAATATATGGTATATCTAATTAATCAAATAAATAAATATACACACACATTCACTTATGCACATCACACACATTTCTTGTCATTTTTTATATATTTATTGTTATTGTTGTTGTATTATATATATCTTGTTCTAATTGTTTGTCATCACTATTATGTAGTCATATTATTTTATGCATATTAATCTTGTGTTCTCTACAACATTGTGAAATTTGAACACTGCTTAGGTGGAGGCTTCAAATAAGCCCAGTGGGTTTTTTGCCTCTTCCTGCACTGTATATTATCTTTTTATTTTTGTTATGTTTGTGTAGTCTTGATATTTATTTCACATTTAATATATTTTTTTGTTATTGTTATGATATGTATCTTGTTCTAATTGATTGTCATCACTATTATGTAGTCATATTGTTTCTGTATATTATCATTGTGTTCTCTACAACATTGTGGAATTCTAACACTGCTTGGGTGGAGGCTTCAAATAAGCCCAGTGGGGTTTTTTTGTCTCTTCCTGCACCTTATATTATTTATTTATTCATTTTGTTATGTTTGTGTTGTCTTTATTTGTGCAAAATAAATAAACCAACATATGTTGAAAACATGATAAAACATTGTTTTCCATATTCATATTGCCTTTATTCAAATTTTCAATTACAAACACCCAGAGTACAAAAAAAATCCATTTTTCCCTCCCCCCCAAACAAATACAACTCAACTTCCTCTTTTAACAGATGTCAAAGAAACTTGTTTAACTGAATAAAATACATCAAAAACATCAAATTAGTTTACTTTAAACATTCAACTGCACACCGAGACTTTCATCCATGCGTTCAAATTGCGTTGTGATGTTACAGCTCTTTTTTCGGTAATTAGTGGAAAACAGGCAGCAATATTATAATTTTACAGTCAATTCGTTCCTATGAAATAGTTAACGTTTCACATAACCGTTACAGAATATTTACGGATCAGTATATTGTATTTGGTAACAGCTTAAGAAGAATAACCATAGGAGGAAAAAAAGGAACAACAGTGCTGTTTCAATCTTCACTATAGTTAACACCACATTTAGCCTAATGATACTTTTCTGTAAGGTCTAAACACACATCAGAATCACGCATTAGAAAATGAAGGAGCTGTAATTTTAAATCACCCATAACTCATTTTTCAGACTCACTGGCAATGACACTAGCTTAAGCGGTGCATTCAAATATTTCAACATTCCATTAGAAACCCATGGAAAGCTACAATCTTTCCAAAAATCATGTTTCCGTCATGTAAAAGTGGATAAAATATTGCGACCAGATTCTGGTCGTTTGAAATAGATGGAGGAAAATATAATTAGCTATGTGAATGGTCTTATGAAATAGCACAACTGTGGTTAGTGAACCAAATGGGGAAAAATATTGAGCTTGATTTTTCCATAAATACATATATAAAATACACTGATATAAATATACCTATAGGGAAATGAGAGCATTTCTGTGTATTTAAGTCAAATTGTATGTTCACTTGAGATAGCAGCACTAATTAAGCTAAACTATGCTGAATAAGAAACTGTATTTTATCCTCAACTGAATAGGTGAAGTTCATGTTAACGATTGGGTTTTGAATTTCAAAAAGGTGTTTCAACAGGCTTCAATACTCTTCATGAAATAGAAATTGGCAGAAAAGCAAAAAAAAAAAAATGTCACAGACTCCCTCACATCATTCCAAAAATAAAACGGACACACGGTGTCACAGAAGCAAAAAAACCCCTACACACTTCAGCAGAGGACACAAGTCACTGATCCTGGTTCAGTGGTGTAAATAGACATAGCAATGTCTCCTAATGGCCAGATAGGCTAACTGTGAAAGAATGAGTGTATGTACGCATTATTGAATGTGTACTACTTTTTGGGTCGAAGAGATGCTCTGCAAAAAAAACAAAAACTAAATAACTTATGGAAGAAAAAAAAATATATATATATATTGCAGTATTGCAATTTATACGCTTTTCTACCCATCAAATGTGCACCCCAATATTCAAATTTAAGATGCAACGGCATGAAACCGGTTTAAGAGCAAAGACATACTCATATCTGGGCATGAGTGGAATCTTGCACACATCAAAAGAGAAAATTGCGATGTAATATCCAACATCACATCTAATTAATACCGGGGTAATTTGTATGACAAAAGGGAATTCAAAGGCTCATTCACACTATGGCATTTACCTCTATGCCCTATTACTTTAGTCCAACATTAAGTGAGAGGTAGCCTACAGTACCGTGTGCACTGAAAAATTTAGAAAACTGTACATCAATTTACACATGGCAGGCTTACTCCTTAGCAAGCTTGATCTTTGACATAACTCACACATGCTTGCACACGCAATTACTCAAGCGCACATCAATCAGGTCAGTGAAGAGTTTACACTATCAGCAGCAATATTACCTGCAGCCGCAGGTTTCTCTAGATTAAAAGCCAGGGGTTTGAGACGAGATGTTTGTGTTTGGGGATGTGACCAAACACAAGGAGCTATTAGAATTAAATAGCAATGGTGTTCCAAATACCAAAATAAACACATCCCAACAGCTCTTAGTTCAGCCACAGCTTAAGTCCTCTAGCTGGCTTTTCTTGATTAACCACTATATGAAGACTCAGTGGCTGTAGACAACAGTGCTACCAAGCCCAGTATGAATCAAGGCTTGTTGCACTGAATTTGCTCAATTTACATAACAGGGTCTATTTGTCTTTTTTTTTTTTTTTTATCCATTTCCTCATTTTTTTAAATATCCTGGTCTGGTTATGGAGGAAAAGGGGCCTTTCATAACATGCTAAAGCCTAAATTAGTGGCTATCTGGCCCCTTGTTGCTTAGGTGACCGTGATATCATTAGTTATTTCTACAGTAATAAAATCCATTAAAATTCAACACTTATTAAACCTAAAAAGACAAACACGCGCCTATCCTGTCTCCCTACACACCAAGTTGGCAGTGTGCATCGATAAGTGGTTCAAAGTCTTTACCGATTAGCTCAAACCACAGTATAATTTCACAGCACACAGTCTACACGAGGAGGCATTAGGGTAAGTTTGGTTGTGGCAGCTTCTGCTGATGAAGATGGAGGGGATGTAGGCAAAAAGCAGCAAGAAAGTGGAAGGTTAGGGTTCCTGATTTCACAAAGTATCAATAAGAGTATGAGTTAGAGATGATATATTGTGTGCGCTAACGGGACAGGCTTATACAAGTACATCAGGTGTTTTTGCTTAACCCCACATTGCCTCGGTCTGATGGCTTTTTTTTGTGCTGTTAGCACATGGGTCATGTAAAGTTAATCCCATCATCTGTTCCCATGTTGCACATTCTTGTATTCATCAAACTGTAAATTTCTACTACATGTACAAAATATGAGGTTGCCCATTTGATCAGTAGATAACAGGCTGATCAGGTGGACAGATAAAGGTCCCTTATTAAATTTACCTGCTAAGTCTGTTTTAAATATGGATGGTGCACAAGAGAGACGAACAGTGTACACCTGTCTCCTTTTAGAGCATTTAGAGTACACACTTATTCGTTATGCGTCTCTTATTTTCATTGCCATTTTACAGTTTCCTTTAAAATGTATGTCATGTGCACTCCAAAACAGCCCCTTGCAGTTCTCAATACATCTAAATAGTGCTTACGTGTACAAAAAAAAAAACTCATACTCTTAGTAACTTTATGATTATAAGCCTAAACACAATACACAGCACATTAGGTAGGTAACCTGAAGAGTGTCTGAGCGGTAGGCACCGAGATAAGACGGGTAACCAAAACCTCAGCCTGCCTAACCTAACCATAGGATAACAGCAACTGTAGTTGTGAATGCTGTGTATCTAAATTGCTCTGTTTTCTTTTATTATTATTGTTTCATTTCTAAAATGTTCTACATTTGAATACATAAAATGCCTTCTTAACAGTCAGCAGTATGATCCTTCAAATCACAGATCGTTGGTGTAGCCCCCCCCACAGCACTTGGCATTAACACATCTGGATGGAGTATTGACACCTGACAAGAAAATGCATCACTGGGAATACACAGATGAACCCGGTCCTTTCCTTGCCAAAACACATTTACAGCCTGTCAATGTTGTTGACAGGATGTTTTTAAATTCCACTGACGCAGGGCTCAACAATAAGGATTGCCAGGCGAGTAAATTCAGGCGAGTAGATCTAGCAACAAGTGATAACTCATTGCTTTTTCCGGAGCTGATGATGGAAGTAGCTAAGGAGAGAGCCATCTCGCGTCACTCTCATCTTCTGTTGAGAGTTGCACTTATGCAGTACGGGCACTTGAGAGAAAATGGAGGCAGGTAAAGACAAAGTTTATGAGCTGATGCACAAACAAGCATTTCAATTAGAGGATGTGGCTGAAACTAGATTCATTTACTTAAAGATTAAAACATGACTTATCTTTAGTCTTCGTTGTTATAGGGGCAGGTAAAAACTGACTTTGGGCACGTAGTTTCTGACCCACTTGCCTGACTGGGCAAGTGAAGAAAAAAACATTGAACCCGGTGATGGTTTTGGGGCGATCATATCTGTGCATCTAAGACTTGGGTTTTATGCTGAATCCAACCCAATTACCCATGATGTGTGTTAATGCCAGGTGGTGTGGGGGGCGTTTTCCTTAGAGCTGTTCTGTCTTTTGTTGGTCTCTCTGTACAGTGACGTGAACCTGGCGTCATGCATACAGAGAGCTGGATATTCAACCTACTCAACCAAACAGACAGGCTTTCGGATGCCCCTCAACGCCCAGCTACACTGGAGGCCCTTACCAAGCCTGAGACAAAGAGTAATGGATATGTCTTCAACACTGACCAGTCATGTCTTTGTGTGAAATCATGCAAGGCCGTTTATCTCTCACACCATGAAAGAATATGGCATTTAGTCCCACTGGGACTGATAAAAAAAAAAAGCCCTCAATGATTCCTTTCCATCTATTTAGAATTAGTTTCCACTAACTACACAGTCAGTCACAAACATCAAGACCCTCACTGATTCTCCATTCTCTCTCTCTCTCTCCCATGCACTTCATCTGAATTTTCAATTACCCAATGCTAGCTGCACAGGAGATCATCCAGGCCGAGAGAGGGCATTTTATCAAAGTCACAGGCGTCAAACAAGTCGCTGATTCCCTGGTCGTCTCCCAAACCTAAAAGGTAGTCGTCTTGGTCCAGGAGAGGAGGCCCGAGGTTTAAGAAAGGCCCCAGGGATGCAGGGATCTGGTCCTCCGT